>JAVQJD010019229.1:0-11103 GCA_036023655.1 Nannoperca australis
ATAAGAGTGTGTAGAAACAAACAGCTGTCCATAGCAACACACCTCCTGTTGAGTAGTGAGTTAGGGTTAGAGTTCAGCAACCACTTTAAGACCCCACTCTACCCACACACACTCACACCCATCGACAAACACAAACATCCCCTCACTACCGTTACTCCCTCCAACCATGCAAACGGACCGATCCTCTTCTTGTCCAGGATGAAACGGCACCCAATGTTTAATTTCTATAATACCTGTCTATGCACGAGGGCTGCAACTAACAATTATTTTCATTAGGGATCAATCAGCTGATTATTTTCTTAATTTATCAGAAATCAGAATTGTGAAAAATGTCCATCCCAGTCCAAGGTGACTTGGTCAAATGTCCTACAACCAGCAGTCCAAATTCCAAAGTTTACTGATTTCATTTACTGTCATAGAAGAGTAAGAAAAGCAACAAATATTTACAATATAAAGGTTGGAAGCAACAAAGTATCGGTACTTTTGCCTTAACAATTAATTGATCATTTATACAGCACTATATCATAACAAAGTTCAGGGCACTTTTTCATATAAAGCAGGTCTAGACTCACTCTTTATAGAGTATCACTATATCACTCGCCCTGTTCTCTGTCTCCCCTCCATTGTTTCTCTTCAGAAGTGCAACGTTTATCCTCTGGAGTGCTGTGTTCCCAAAATTGAGTCACCAAAAGATCTTGTGGGTCTGTTTTAAATCCTGCAAACTCTCTCTGTTACAGCCCCACTGCTGCCTGGACTGGAGGCTAGAGGGAATAATGGCAAGCTGTTGCTAAATGTTCCAGTAGCGATCAGTAGCAGGTTTGGAAAGGGGAGGATTCTTAGATAAAATCACTATTTGCATGTCCTGTTTGTATTCACTGCCAGTGATCAAATCTCTGATTGAATGCAGGATTCTGAAGCATGGTTAGGAGAACCCCTGTTGTGTCCTTCCCCTGTTTTAAAAATAGTATGTGAGTTTGCACCGTGTGTGTGTCTTGATTTGTGTGCAAGGATTTGGATTTTGTATGGAAGCAAATGGATTTAGTGATCAGGTTCTAACTGCCAGTATTTCGTACTGCCAGCATTATTGCCTTTGACATAGTTTCATTTCCAGAAAAACAGGAAGCAGAGATGGTTGTCTTGCACTTCTGTCCCAGCGGCTGCAGTTAACATGACCCTGGATGTGCATTGATGTACTTTCATGCTGGGTGTGTGGTTGGAGCGTGTGCGGGGACGTACGTGACACATACGTCAGTCCACTTGGTGTGTCAAACAGCAAGCGTCTTCAATTGAACAATATGTTTCTTTGATAAGACAATGTTAGTGATATTTCTGTTTTTTGTTCTATGATCTCCTTCTGCCTTTGTACAACTGTGATTGAGGAGTGTCTATTCACTCGTGGTCAAGAAGTGGAGTGGGTCATTATAAGCAGTCCCCGCTCAACACAAACGTGTTACATCTGACACTCTGTTTTTATTGGAGTTTGTCCTCGTTCTGCTTACAGCTTCACCCCCTCATCCCTTCTCCCATTCCCTTTGCCTCCCCCGCCAACTTCCCTCCTCCACTTTCTCCCTCCCCCCTTCCCACTCCTTCCTTCCTCTGTTTGCTTTTGCTCCCTTGATTCACGTTCAGTGCCAACTTCTACCATTTCTTTGTCAAATTACTCTCCCTCACTTTCTTTACTGTGTCTGCTTGACTGCAAAAGAGAGGCTGGGGAGAGGAAAGCAGACGAGGGGGAAAAAAACTGGGGGAACAGCCCATCATGTTGACTAGCAACTAAGTGGCAAATATAATTTTAACTGACTGCAAGGTTGTGTGCCTTTCTCTAACTAAACACCGTAATGAATGTTGTTGAGTTGTGATTTCGCATTAGGCTGAAGCACATGCTCATAGCCACTGCTGCTCTCCTGTTCAACATTGTCTCTCTGAAGAATAAGCACAGAATAAAAGTTTGCCATATTTGGAGTCTGTGCTGCTGAGCCTGAGTTGAGTTCCGGTGATGTATTTGTTCGGCTCATTTCACATCATCATCATCTCCCTCAAATAACAAATAAACCATTACTTAGATTTTTTCAGATGGGTCCGTTACCGGGTAGAAAACATTAACCAAGAAAGGGTTTAGTGCTTGCTTAATTGTGCTAAACAAGCATGACTTAGAAAATGAATAATAAAATCCATAATTAGAGCACGTTAACCACTAAACATTTGCTTTCTCTGTGCGTTTCATCATTTACACTTTCCCAGTATGATGTAGGGCTGCATCTAACGATTATTTTCATTGTCAATTAATCAAGTAATCGTTTTGTCTATAAAACGATAGAAAACAGAAGTCCATGTTTTAATTTCCAACAGCCCAAGGTGGCATCTTCAAATGTCTAGTTTAGCCAACCAATGCTAACTTTCTATGCTGTCTTCACCCACAACTGTCTGCCACACTGCAGGCACATTCTCTGGGGGTTTATCGAAAGTTATTCTAGGAAATTTTGGGAACCACTAACTAAAGATGGAGAAGATGACGAGACAGGTTGAGGACAAGTTGTTATAAAAAAGAAAGGAAAGACCTAACTTCACTGCAAGAAATTCTAAATTTCATCTAAAACTAAATCTTGACGGTATTCTTCTGTCTGATTTCACTTCACACTTCCACTGTATAGAGGAACACAATCAGTAACCTCATTAGCAAAAAGAGAAACTGTCAATGCTAGAGTGATGTTTTGACTGCCATTATCATTTTTAGATGTTTTCTAATGAAACAGTAAAACAACTGATGTACACATGCAAACGTGCACAGACTTCAGTCTTCTGAACACAATCCTCCCCTTGGCGTCCTGTTGAGTTTATCTGCAGGGTGCGTCTTATTTTGCCTCAGAGACCATTTGTGTGTGGACTGGACAGATCCTCTGGAGTGTGACTGATGTGTGGAGACACACTGCATACAGTTGGAACAAGCCAGAGATTGACAAGATAACCCTTCACCCCCTGAGAGGAGCAGTTGAGTTGTTTGAGTTAGTCTCCTTCATGGTGACACATTTACAAATGCCAACAAATACAAATATCAGCCACGTAGCCATCGGCATAAACAAGAGAGGTTAGGGCAGATGACTGCACTGTGCACTGTGCACCATATGGCTGTAGTTTGTCCAGCTTAGTGTCTTCATACAGGCAACATGTGTGGAAAAAACCAAATCACATTCAAAGTACAGGAATGAAATAGCTGAATGTAGACAGACAAAATGAACCATACATTTAGAAAAGAAAGAAAGAGGGAAGACTTTCTCCCAAAGAGGAACTATCAAAATAGATTCTCAGCTTCCCTGTAAATTGTACTTTTTCTCTGTGTATTTTGAGTTGTGTGCTTAGGAATTGGCCAACAGCTGACAGTCAAAGTAAAATAAAGTTTTAGTGGTGACTATAGAAACAGAACCAAGGAGTTGACTCAGATGTACTTGTTTGCATCTGTCTGTCATTTTTATGATTTGTGTACAGCTAAAATACATACAGACTTCTTACTCTAGGAACAGGTGTCGTTTTGCATTTATTATGCAAATAATGAACAGTTGTTTTCTTGTTTAATACCTGATCTAATATGTCTTTTTAAAGAAAGGCATGCAAAGTTGAAATTGTTTAGCAAATTTAGCAAACACTATTAAGCAGATTGGTTTTGCAGTAAGTTCCTGCCTCCCTGATAAATATTACAGGATATAAGTCCTGCTATACAAACACAGATGCAAACATATGGTGAAATGTCATGCAGCTCTATCTATTGTGTCTTTGCCACAACATGTAGTCTATGTTATGACACAAAGGGCAGCTGGCTACACAATAACAAGTGGATAAAAAAAACCCTCCTTATTAAGATTGCATGACGTTAGGCCCCCAGCATTCTTATACTATCCGTCTCTGAGAGACAGGCACACAAATAAACACACACACAATTGCATGCACAATTCACATGCGCGCACACACACACACACACACACACACACACTTATTTTGCTATCGCTCCAGCCCTCCTCCATTTCAAATCATCTGCCATATGCCCCCACTTCAACTGCTGTTAATCATATTATGTGGAATCCCTAGCACTTAAATCCATAACTGCTGTGTGTATTAATCGCAGGGAATCTTGTTATCACGTCTATATTAATTAAAGCCATCTGCCAGGGATGAGGTGAGGGTGTGGGTATGGGAGAGACAGATCAGTGGGGTATGGGCCCGTCAAGCTGTTTGAAAGCATTCGAGTTGATGTTTGGAAAAATGGCAATTTTCTATTTTAGGTAATTTTATGCATAGTTTCAAACTAAAGAAACTAAAGACTTTCCTGTAGAATGATTCTGGATGACGATCGAGGCAACACTAAAAGAGCTCTACTGTGAGTTCATGGCTGGGAGTTGTAACATGACTTGACAAGCACTTCCTGGTTCAGTGTCACAGCAATCCTCTTTAGCTGGTGATCATATATCCATCTGTCTCTGCTGTCAGAGTACATTACTCATTCATGGCATGAACACATGCACATGTAGGCTTTAACTTTCTGTCTGTAGTCCTGTGGAGGCGAATGGAATCAGACGTTTAGAGATCGGGAAGACGGGAACAGTCTTGAGCGTGCTATGTTTCAATCAGGAGCTCCCACCACACAGGAGGCTGTTTGACTGCCCGTAAGTGATGGTGCTAAAGCATCTTGTCTCTCCTATGAAGGGGTTGCCCTGGAGGAGAGAAGAAGCAAGCGCAGGAGTGAAGTTCAAAACAAAATAATATTGAACTCAGCATTATTCAGAAAAGGAAATGCCGTTAAGTTTTGATATGTTGCCTTTTCCGCAGTAAGGTATGGCTCCGAGGCAGAGAGATAGTCAAAGAGAGAGGTGGAGTTACGTCGGGTAGATAGAAGATGGGAAAGGCATGTTAGATGGTAGAATAAAGGAACAGAGCAGTGTATGGGTATATAGCCTCCCACATCCATCCATCTATTGCCTTTGCCAGCCCCTCCCTCTCGCTGTTCACACCCTTCCTTCATCTCTCAAACTTCAAGGCACTTTGGAGGAAAAACATGTCAGTAACTGGGGGCGTAATCCTGGGCGGCCAGTGCTTCTCGCTCAAACATGCACAACAAATACAAACCATCACACACACGAGGCCTCATCTGAATGACAGCTGATCAGGAGTGCCTGCCAGCACCCTCCTCTTCTCCTCTGCACTCCCTCTCAGCTCTCATCTGATTTGAACCATTAGCATCCTTTTCCCTGTGTTGTTCGTGCTACTGTCAGGCTCGGTGGCACAGCCTCAGTCTGAAGCAGTTGAACTGTCGCCTGGGGGGCCTCACCTTAGAGGGCTGACAGCTGCCTGCATAATCAGCCTCTCTGCCTGGATCTTGATAGACCCAGACCAGAGAGCAGGCTGGGGGTGGAGGTAGATGGTGGGTGACTTTACAAGTGGAGACTGGGTTTGTTTTAAAGATGCACATTAGAAATTAAAGGGGGTGGGGGTGGGGGTGGGGGCGGGGTGGAAGTGGTGGTGGTGGTGGTGGTGGTGGTTGCAGTGTGTAGGTGGGTGACTATGAGGGATGTATGGGAAAGATGATCAACTAGAAAGGAAGATCAAGGAGGACATGGAAGGAAGCGTGATGTTAGGCTGTGATCATCTGTGAGAGTACAACTACAACATCTGAATCAACGGTAATGACTTATGAGAGACATTGTGAAATATAACCACCAAGAGTTAACATGTTCTCAGAGTGGAATTAACTTCCCAAACATTTAGATCATTTCGAGAGTAGCACACGCCTAATGAGAGGAAGAGAAAGTGCGGTTGTACTTTTGGTTTTTCTGTAGAAAAGCAACTGAAAACATTTAAATACTGGAACATTTTGAAACAAAGGCGTAATGACGATCAGTTTTCGTTCAAATGTACACACATATACACTACACTGTCAGTAATTCAAGAGCAGCACGGTTTGAGTTGACATGTTCATAATGTTCATAGATCATGACATTTTCCATTTAGCCTGTGAGCAGTAGTTTGCAGGATATCACAAAGCCAAGGTTTCCTAACTTGAATCGTCTCCTGGAATTGGACCTGGAACGCACGCAGCACATAAAAACAGTCAAACTAATCCACTTCAAACGCTGCTTTAGATTCTGCTGTCCTGTCCTGCCCTTGACCCCTGACCCTGACACCTGGTTCAGAGCAGGGAATGGCTCCTGTGCTGGAGCCCTAAAATAGATCTGTCACATTTCACATCCCGGTGTTGCTGTCCCCTCCCCTGGCCCACCCTGACCCAGACAACAGCCCCTCTGTTAGTGTCTGATTCCTCTGGAGAGTGCCCTGCACCTCACAACCCCTCAGCCCCCAGGCCCACCCAAAACCTCTTTCTCTATTTCTGCGGAAGCTCTGCCTTTGTCCTCTTCTCTCCAGCTTCACTGCTCGTCTCTTTTTCTCTGCCTGTATGAGTCTTTATTTTTCTCTTATTTCTCCTTGTCTTCTTGCTTTATTCACTTTTTCTGTTCATCCCTCAGTGTTTCCAATCCATACCTTCCTTCGTAGCTTTTACCCCACTATTACTCACCCTCCCGTGAGATCAATTTACCTGTGCGTGTCCAAGTCTTTTTTCCTCACACAGGACTCCTCTGTATGCTACTGTTATGGAGTCTTCTCCTCTGTCTTCACTCCTGTCATTCACCGGCTCTTCATCTTTAGCGCTAAGCCTTCCAGAGCTTCTGCGAACTTTCTGCCTCCCGACTCATTTCAAATTCAATTAAACCTCCGGAGATTCAACTAACTTTTTAAAGGATAGGGGCATATCTCTCTGTCTCCTTCATTCACTGTAACTTTATGGGTTCCTCCTACTCTTTTTCTTTTTTTCCCATCAATCCCTGATTCCTCTTTCTCCTTCTTTCTTTCTTTCATTGTGTGCCACATTATTACCTTCAATCGTTCATTCCTCTTCTTTTTGCCTGAGCCCTCACTGCCAGGCCCCCCTCCCTCTCACCCTCCCTGCAGCTGTCTAAATGGTCAGTGTTGTCCAGGTACATGTTATTCTTGGTGGAGGACAGAAGTAGGGCATAAAGCTGTACTCTGTGGGAACTGGAACTGGACAAACCTTTCGAGGGAGGGGAGTGGATTTCTCCAAAACAAACCTCATCAGTCTCCTACCAATCTTTTCTTAACCCGACCAGAGGTGATATTACCCAGCTCATGTCGCAATACACTTTGCGGTATATCCTATGATACAAATCACACCACTGGGTTGTAGACGTTCGGTAAATCCAAGGTAAACACAGGTGACTTAGGTTGAGGCCTGTGTGCCCAGGGGCCAGGGTTTACAAAGGCAAACCAGGGCAGGTGTCTGGCTCTAGGCAAAGCAAAAGTATACAAGGAGCTTGCTATGAAACAAAACCTATCCTTAATGTTTTGCAGTGGTTAGTGAGCGGCTGGCCTTCATGCTCTTTGCACTTTCAGTTCATGTAAAGACATTTGGAAAACCACAAGTCGTCCAATGCGACATTGTGGCGATGCGCTTTACAGCCATCTCCGACCACAAACTTGTGATGGATCGTCTAGCAGATCTCTCCTTCCTTTTTCTCATCTGTAATTGGCGGATTAAAAATGACTTGTTTGTATGGACGTAACGAGATTGCGGTGGGTAAATGAGGATGTGTGTTTTTGTTTTCGGTCAGAGCCAAGCTGTATAAACACAAACATTGTTACAGTTTATTGGCTACTAAGTGACTTGGCCCATGATTGATGTGTGATTGTAATGCCAGTCAATGGCCCGTATAAAGAGAATTCGAATATATTTTATAGTGTTTAATTCAAACACAATATCATAGAGTTGGCCATAAAACTACACTCAACATACAAATGCACGGACTGATAATCAAGGCTTAATTGGATATATTATTTATCTAGTTTTTAAAATGCAGATAACACTCACAATTTCTTTGTTTACAAATGTAAGCTGTTTATCTTAGCATCAACTTCCTTTGTTCATTGTTAGATTCTAACTTGGTGTTTAGATTTGTGTGTGTGTGTGTGTGTGTGTGTGTGTGACTATATGCGTATCTGTGCCACAGTGTGAATCTCTGGGTCGTGTCCCAGCTTGCATCGCTGCACAGTAAATCACAGCCAGAGTTTTTAACGTCTTCTCCAGTGTGCCTGGGAGAGTCATTAACACACGCTAGAATTACAGAACACTCCTCAGCAACCATACTCACTGTGTGTGTGTGTACATGCCCTCTAGTGTGTGCATGCATGTTTCTTTGACTCTGCCACTGTATGTTCAGGTGCTGCCAACTGTTCTAGTTAAAACACTGTGTTATAAAGCCGAAACCCCTTACTTTCCCTCTGCCCATACTGGTCACACCAAATATAAGCATCCAGTGTTTAACATACATTTGACTGCCATTTAATTCTGTGCTGGACTATCATTTCCATAGGATCATATCTATATACTATTATTAGTCTGGATCCTCAAGGGATTACTCCAGAGGTCACCCACTGGTAAAGGTGGGAGGGCAATAGCCCTGCCTCCAAGCTGACATGGTTATTGGAGCAGCTATAGCACCATGGGGATCTATCTTACAGGGAGCAGAGAGGAGAGGAGGTGCAACGTCTTTCATAGTCAGAACCCACAACTGCTGCAGATAAGGTCAAACCATTTGTCACTGCACCCATCATACTTAACGTACTTTACACCAGCTCTCAATGGCCTTAACATCCCATGGTCATTACTTGCTGATGGCCCATGTGTGTTCCTGTGTGTACACATGCTCAGATGGCAAGTCTTCTTCTATTTGTTCACCAGCTAGGAGTGTGCTAACACTGACCATAGGCCAAATATTGACTGTCTCCGGTCCTGCATGCTCACAAAAAGAGAGATCTGCATGAAGATGTTTGTGTAAAAAAGACAAAAAAAGAGGAGGCGGTAAAGATAATAAAGTAATAATATAAGAATGCAATGCAGTGGCTTGAATACAGTTAGCCAAGTTCAAAGGTCATTGGTGAGTGGGCATCAAGAATGAACTTTCGAAGCAACCAGTAGAGCACATCCTCCCTTACAATAAAGGAATGAAGCACCTTTAGGAGTCCTGTGAAACAACAAGAGGTTAAAGGGAAAATTGTGATCGCGGTCCCATAAATCTTTTCATTGTCCTATTTCTCTATTGTTGAGTTTAGCAGTAGCACTATAGCTGCTTGGGGCGACCTCCTAAAGAGTTAAACAGCCAACTGTACTGAACGTTAAAGGAACAGCTCGCTTGAAAAGTAGTTGTGGCCTTTATGGGAATTATTTTATGTGGCATTTAAATGCAGATGTTTGGGTAACAGACTGTAAGAGGCTTGACCAGAACAGTCAAGCTTTGACATACTGAACTGATGCTCCTTTCTGGGGTTAAACTGGAACAGTATTAGCTCCTGAAGGGTTAAGTGTGATACAGTGCTGGGGCCGTGCAGCCCTAAGGCTGGGCATAGGGCCAGCACCACTCATAGACATGGAGAGCTTCAAGTGTGTGTATGTGTGTGTGTGTGTATGTGTGTGTGCATTTATGTGCATGTGTGTGTGCATTTATGTGCGTGTGTCTGTCTGTGCCAGGGACAGCCCAGTGACTCACAGAGTACAACCCTGCCCCCTTGGCTAAAGAAGAGCAAAGTTTTAAAGAGACACGAGCAATCTTAGAAGAGAAAGAGAGAGAGAGAGAGTGTGTGTGTGTGTGTGTGTGTGTGTGTATGAGTGTATGTGTATGAGAGAAAGAGTAATACAAATGAAAGCACGAAAGGAGGCGCTGTAGAGTGTATGTTTTCCCTCTCAGCTCGACACTCAGATGGATGATCACACAGTTCTCATATCCTGTGGAAAGATGTCAGTCCTCTGCCACAAGCCCTGCTGGGAAACTAAGGGGCCACTGTGTGTAACACTTACACACACTTTTATTTAACCTGAACTACCAAGATGTGTTTTCAAAAAGCCGGAAGGGACAAATGTGTGTTATGTCTGTTTGCCCTCTTACCGTATTAGTTAGCAAACAAAATAAAAATACATATCCTGCAAGGTCACAAACAAACCCAGACCCCCGACATGCATTCACATGCACAGACAAAAACACACACACACACACACACACACTTTTTTAGTTTCTCTATCTTACAGACTCTGTACAGTGTCTTTCTCTTTTTCACACATACACTCAGCTGTTTTCTCACTGTGTCTCCCTCTCTCTCTTTCTCTCTCTCCTTTTTACACACACACACACTCACGCAAACAGGCTTTGGGCCAGCTGAGTCACGTCTAAATGGCATGGAGTGTGATTGCAGCTCACACTTACATAACCTCTGTCTCCACACCACTGTCATTAAAGCAGCTCAGCAGAACGGGCGAAAACAATTCTTTTAAGTACTCTTCAGCCAGGAGAGCCCCTGGACTCACCTTCTCAATGGTCAGAGAGTGTGTTTGTGCTTGTGTGCAGTGCCAGCATGGTGTGTGTGAGTTCAGCTGTGTGTGTGCTCATGTGTGTTTCTTGTAACTTTTTATCTAAGCATCTGAGCACAAGTTATCTGAGCGAGTAATGAGGGAGTTAAGTTTCTCTGCTCCTCTTTGGACAGAGGGAGTCGACATTCTGGCAGCCTTTGGTGTGTGTGTGTGTGTGTGTGTGTGTGTGTATGTGCATGCGTGTGTGCATGTGTGTGTGTGGAGAGAGAGCCTACATTTTGGCAGGCTCCAGTTTATACAGATGGAGCAGCTCTCGTTGGATAAACCACAGAAAATTCCTCCCACTGTCCAAGTTAGCACTTCTAAGGGAGAGAACCGTTCACCCTCCCCTCCATTCCCCATTGCACCCTTCCACACCTAGTCTCTCCTCCCTCCCACTGCCCCTTGTGAACCCCTCCAACGCCTCTCCCCCATCTCCCTATGCCACACCAGCCTATTGGCATTCCCAGGGAGAAAATGGAGCAGGCCCAGCTAGTCGAGTCTGCATGGGCCCGATCTCTTTTCCCGGCTCTTCCTGCCAGACGAGCCAGACCAGAGCAATCAAACGGGAAGGAATCAGTGGACGACACTCTCCTCTCCTCTCCTCTCCTCTCCTCTCCTCTCCTCTCCTCTCCTCTCCTCTCCTC
>JAVQJD010019238.1:0-15160 GCA_036023655.1 Nannoperca australis
TTAAAATAGCTGTTTATTAATATATGGCTTGATTAATTAATTGTAATTAAACAGTAATAGTCATTATTCTGGTGGCAGAATATATATATATATATATATATATAGTTATAAACTCTCAATAAAGAAGATTAATCAGCAACTATTTTACATTTTAATCAATAATCAAAATAACTGTTAGTTGCAGCCCCAATAATAACGGTTAGCTTCGGGTTGCCAGGTTGTGAAAACCCCGTTAGGTTGATGTTTAAACTTCCTATATTTGAGAACAATGCAGTTTTACATGTTGAGTTATCGAGTTATTCGAGCCTGCGATTAAAAATGTTAATAAGTTGATAACAACAACAACAACAACAACAATAATAAAACACGTCAGTTTTTACAACCTGGCAACACAAAACTTTCCTAATTAAAGTAAATCACTGATTAACTGTTGATTACAGCTTGAATCCCCCTCAGATTGCGGGTGTTTTACCGCATCAGTCCCGGTGTTTTACAGGCCGGGGGCCGGTTACGGTAACCGGCGTGACGTCAGGCCGTGATGAAAGAGAGAGAGAGAGAGAGAGTCGGTGTGGAGGCTGCAGATCGCGGCGGACCCTCAGAGGCAGCAGCTGCATCTCCTCCTCCTCCTCCTCCTCCTCCTCCTCCTCCTCCTCCACTCTCCATCAAAGGGCAGGGGCGACAGACCCCGCGGGGAGGGCACGCGCAACATGCCCGCTGAGCAGCTCCAGCCGGGCCCGGTGTCGGTTCTTGCACTTTTGGGGGGATTTACGCGGACGAGCGGACGGAGACTCCCGGTGGATCCGAGGCGCAGAGATTAGAGCTGCAAGTTGGAGGCGGAAGAAAAACCGGGAAACTCGCTGTCCGGAGCAGATCGAGTGATCTGATGAGCGCGCTGCGGTGGAGGGGATCACACCGGGCATCTGCTGCTGCCGCTGGCCGCCGCTGCGCACCGCCGTGACGCACCGGAGGGACGCGCCGAGGATCAGCTTCACCCGGAGAGTCCGGGGAGGGAAAAAAAACACCCCTCTGCTCCTCAAGGTCTCCTCCACTCAGGATTCGTCGTGGCTTCACATCCCGGAGATGCCTCCCGTCTCGCGCCTCCGTCCTCCTCTGGGTCGGATCGGCACTGACGTGTGAGGAGTGAGGACGCACGAACACGCGGATAATCACAGTTTGGACTTTTTTGGGCCCCCACCCCCCCACCACCACCACCACCACCCCGTGCGGCTCGGGGCTCTCCCTCATGCAGCTCCTCCGGCTGGCCTGGGCTCTGACTGCCGCTGCGGTGTGTTTCCTGCTGCTGCTGCTGCTCCACAACCAGATCCTGAGAGAAGGTACGGCTCTAATCTGCGCAGAGTTTGGGATGGAGTGTGTGTGTGTGTGTGTGTCTGTGTGTGTGTGTGTGTGTGTATAAGGTCAAACAGAGTGTCAGAAATGCCTCAACAGTTCTCAGAAATGCCTCAACAGTTCTCAGAAAAGGTGTTAAAATGACAAATAATCTGATTTGTGGGTGTTTTTTGGTATTCTGCGGGTAAAAATGCATGTGCGCGCGCACTCGTGCGTGTTTTGCGCACCTGTCGTCCCGCGTGTGCGCAGCAGTGGTGCGGGGTGGTGCTGAAAGGCGGGAGATGGAGACAACAGACAAGGCAGCAGGAACCGGCAGACACCAGCCTCCGGGGTTGGAGCTGGACCGGGCTGCTCTGGGCTGTGTGGCCGGGCTGAAGCACGCAGGAGGCGGACTGAGCTCCAGCGTAGGTCTGCTGGATTTTACTGGGGGAATCCAGAAAGATTGGAGACAGATGATAGAAGAAACGCTGTGACTCTACCTGACTCTCTCTCTCTCTCTCTCACACACACACACACACACACACACACACACACACTCTGCAGTCTGCTCTCCCTCTCATTCAAACTCAAATTAATTATATTTGATTGACAAATGATTTCTGTTGAAGGAAAACAGATGAAGCAGAAGTAAAGTAGGGCTGCAGCTAATGATCACATTCATTATACATGAATCAATAGATGTTTTGTCAGTACACTGATTAATTGTTTATTCTATAAAATGTCAGACAGTAATGAAAAATGTCCAAGGTGACGTCTTCTAATGTTTCCTCCTTTTACATTCATATAAAACAGAGAAAAGTAGCAAATAATCGCTTAAAATCTCATTTTTTTATTTAAATTAACTAATAAAAAGGCCAAAAAAAGTTTTGGTAACACTTTAGTGCACAAAAATGTGAGGACTTTGGGATTTTGGAAAATGCTCTTATTTATCTTTATGACTACACGGTCACTATACGGCTACAGCCAGCAGCTCGTTAGCTTAGCTGAGCTTACAGACTGGAAACGGGGGGAAACAGCTAGCCTGGCTCTGTCACAAAGTAACAGATTTCACGTCTCCGCATGTCGAAAACTCACAAATAAAGACTTTACATCTTGTTACTTTAATCTGTACAAAAACTGGAGAGTAAAGAAATAAAATGTGTTATTATTTAGCATCTATGTTGAACATTAGTCAAAGATACAAAGGACAGTGCTGCAATTTACGTGCACGTTTCTCTTATTTTAGTTTTTTTAGCTACTATTAAGCAGGAAAGCCTAATAAATAATTGCATTATAATATATATATAATATATATTACCCTTGGTTACCTGAATTATATTCTGTGCTGAATATTATTATAAGTGTGTGCGTGTACCTGTGTGTGTGTGTGGTTATAACCCTCCATCTGTACAACATAAAGCTCCTTTTGTCCTGAAGCTCAGACGAGTCCAGCTGTCGAGTGCCGGAGCGTCACTAACAGAGTGGATGTGAAGCGTCTCGGCGGCTGCGACCGTCCTGCGTGACGGTCTGCGGGTGTTTGTTCAGAGCTCGTTATCAGAGGTTTCCTGTAACATTGCATTTATCCCTCAGCGAGTCTCTGCAGGAGAGCAGCGGCAGCACTTTACAGTCTTAATGCAAAGTGAAGAGGACAGTTTGAGCCACAAACGCTGAATCAAACACACACTGAGTCAAAGAGTCACTCCGAGATTTAGCTTCACAAAACATTTTCTTTTCTGTTTCTGGTTTAAAGCTTCGGTTCTTTTCCAGCAGAGATGTGAAGGCGGGAGTCGTGTTTCTCACGCTAACATGTTCAATTAGAGGCACTAAACCAATGTTTTATGACATAAAAGTAGCCGTGGAATGAGCTTTAATGTTGTTTGCAACAGGTCTTTTTTATTGAACAGAGCTTAAAATGAAATTAACCTACAAAATAAAACAAAATAAACACATGTAACAACCAGAAACCCCCAAATAAAACCCACCTGTGAAAGTAATAACGTGTGACTCATACAAACTCCAGGTGGAGATTAAAATTTAAAACACTTAAAACCGGAAACACTTCCCTTTCTCGTGACGGTTGAAGTTAAACGTAACCTTGAATGTAACCGACGACACATCGATCAGCGGCTCCCGGACGTCAACACCTGCAACTACCAAGAAAAACCAAGATGCAGCTGGTGGAGTTACATTTCACTCATCGCTGCCACCTTGTGGCTTCAAATCTACTTCACTTTTTTTTTTGCCAGAAATAGTTTGTTTTTCTCGGGACGTGGCGCCCCCTGCAGTTTTCAGAGTGCACGTCACCCTCGTGGACAGCAGCTGTGCATGTTTGGATTCGACTCCGACTTGTCTTATGATTAAAAAACTAGCGAGTCGACAACTTTTACCAACAGTCAAACATCAAGCAGGCGCAGCAACTCAAGACGTAGCGCCGCGCTACAGCGAGCAGGCGGCTCGTCTGTCCTGCAGACTTTTATTTCACAAAGTTCTCGCTAACGACTAAAAAACTTTTAGTCTTAGAGACTTTTTCGGTCTCTTGGCCAAAATTTCACTTTTGTCATTAAATAAATCCTTTGTAAACTTGTATTTGTATTTCTGAAGATACGTTCCACTAATGAACATAAACTTTGATTTCAATTGAATCTTTTAATTTCTGTATTTAAGAAAAAACAGGAAGTAGCCGCAGGCATTTTTTCTAATCAATAACATCAATAAAATGTAATCAAAGAATGTTATTTTCGGTTTTACTAGTTATAAACCAGAAGATTCAATTTCTTAATAAATAAATGCATGTTTTTCTTGTTTTTGTAAAAGATGAAGAAAACATTTCTTGACCTTTTTTTGACTTGAAGCTTTTCATTTCTGCATTTAAGGGAAAAATAATCGTCTCGAGGAGCCACAGGCACCGCCCAGTTGCATCATGGGAAACAAATGTAGAAAGTAGACATAATTTTCATTCATCATTTTTTCATTTAACCAGGAAAAAAACCTCATTGAGATTAAGAATCTCCTTTACAAGAGTGTCCTGGCTGAGACAGCAGCAAACCAAGACATGTCTCTCACACGTAAAACCTCTTTCTGCTTCAAGTGACTGACTGAATGAATCAATGGAGTCTAAATCTCTTCCAGAGACCAGACCAGGATCTGTTTCCCAACATTAAACCAGTTCACGTCAAGTATCAACGTGTTTGCCACTTTGCCAAATATGTTAATTATTTTATAACTTTTTCGAAACATAATCCAGTCGGCGTTTCTAGGAGACTTCATCTCCTGCATACGTTTACAAATGAGATTTTGAGATCACTGAAATCAGAACTAAAGATTCTCACATGGACGTGACTTTGTTTGTAACCAGACTTTAAATAAAACCCTGCTTCCGACTCTCCTCCTCTTGCGTTTGCAGATGTTTCAGATGATCAGTGCTGCTGCAGAAACAAAGACAGAAATCATAAAATCCGGCAGCTGCTGATTCAGATTCAGCGGTCAGAGCTCAAACGCTGGTTTCTGTGACGCTGCAGAGACTCTTATTTTGAAGAGCCTGTCACTTTAATATGACGTCATCAGGTTAAACAGGTGAAGTATGTCACAGCAGATTAGCGGTTCATCTTATATCTGATATCACACACACACACATTCTGGGATATACAGACAAAATCACAATTGAACCCTTTTAAAGAGCGTAAAGAATCCTGTCGAAAGCTGTGGTCGTCTCTTCATTGATCATCTCAGTGTGAAAAGCTTTAACGAGCACAAACTGCACACTGGATTTAATTCCCCCTGTTTACCATCTCCCTCTTTTCTTTTCTCTGCCTGCTCATGAAGCTCATTTAGATCCTGGAAACAAGCCTATTATGCAGCAGACAGACTGCGGTGTGGAAAGCTTACCCAAGGAGCTCCTTCAGAGTCCAAATTAATTCTCAGTGCTCCATTAAGTCGAGCATATATTCATGGGAATTATGAACACGCTGCAGCTGAGAAGAAGAAGAAACAACACAAACAGAAATTAACAGAGCAAAAAGCTGCAGAGGGTGTAATTGGATCTGAATAAATTCATCTGGAGGAGGAACATCAGCGAGCGATTCAGCGCCGACAAAGCCCTTTTTTAAAATCATTTAAATCACACCTCAACAAATGTCCAGTAACCGGAGGAATCAGCGCCGACCCGACACGGTCAGGAGCCTCACAGTAAACATGCGACGGGTTCTGTTCCGGTTTGTGCACCTAATCTAAAAACCAGCAGGTGTTCCCCGACCTGAAGTGCGAACTGTGACGTCATCAGTGGGCGTGGTCTCTGGTCGCTATGGTAACAGTCTTCTACGTCTGCTCATCATTAACAGATATCAGAAGCTCGCAGGTGATCAATGCTCCGACCGCCGCGCCCTTGATCACAACGGTTCTGCTCAGAACTCAAGCCGGTTCTCCAGAGAGCACCGAGGTTTCAAGAACCTGAACAGAACCTGATCAAGAACCATTGAGCACGGACTCAGGGTCTTACTTTGTCTTCAAAAACGTCTTCGGCAACACTGGGAAACATTTTAGGAATCAAATTCAGAGACTTAAAGTCAGTTTGTTTCATCTCGCCTGAACCTCAAACTCTCTGCAGCATCGGAGGAAACCTGAACCTGCTCAGCACCGATGACCTGAAACATCTGCATACGTAAGAAGAGGGACGTCGGAAGCAGCTGCCAAGTTTGTGCTTCGGACTCTCAGAGAGCAGAAGAGCTTTAGATCTCTGCCTGATCGCAGTTCGTCATCAGTCCGTCTGAACCGGCTCCATTAAAGATCTTTTCTTTCTTACTTGGCTCGTGTTCTCTCAGTTATGATGTTGAACGCTGCAATCCGCCATTAAGAAGATAACGGTGTGCATTACACAGGAAAGTACACAGCGTGCTACGCTACGTGCTACGTGTGCTAACGGAAGTATCCGAAAGGCGAAGGTCTTCAGTTTAGAAGTCGGAACTTCCTGTTTCAGTGCCTCTCGTGTCACTTCCTGTCTTGAGGTTTCTCTCACGCATCACGTTAAACGTTTTGCTCGTATTAAACTCCACTTGCGGTTGTTGTTTTGTTTGTTTCTAAACGGCTTCGGAGACTTTGTGTCCCGCTGCAAAGACTCATTAACCGCCATCAGCAAAGTGCCGCCGCGTCGCGTCCAAACCACTTTCAGCCTCAACGTTGTTCCCCCGTCTTCACTCACAGGACAAACACATCGTCTCCGGGTGTTTTCCTGCTCTGTGATTGTTGTTCGTATTTTCAATTTGCAGTGAATAATAAAAAATAAAAAGAGAGATGATGGGTAATAAAAAGCTTGTGTCAAGCAGACGTCAGTTTATCTTCCGTCCTCTTGCTCATGAATAGATTACATGTCAGAAAACAGCAGTCAGAGCAGAGAAAACAACATTTCATAAAGAGTCGAGAGATTGAGATTCATTCAGCCGAACACACAAAGTCAAACACTGCAGAGACGAGAGGAAGGAAACCAGGCAGGATCGTCTCCACACGTTTACTGCTGGAAGAAGAAACAAGACGTTGATAAAGATTCTCCTGCAGGTGGAAAATAATGTATTAATTCATTTTCCATCACATGGCAACGAAACGTTTCAGAGCTTGAAAGTTTATTCTTGACCTTGAGGAACCCTTAAAAATAATTCAGACTCCAAATTCACTTCCTGGTTTCATCTCTGATCTTTCACCTGCATCACGCTGACTTTTCTAGGTTTTATTCAAGTGACGTACAAAGTTGTGACTTTTTGTTTTGGACCCAACGCAGACAGTTTGACCTAATAATCCGATTTTCTCTGATCTCTCACCTGCATCACGCAGAGTTTTCCCAGGTGTCGTCATGTGACCTTTGGAGGGAAGTTACATCACATTACATCACATTACGGCATCTAGCAGACGCTTTTATCCAAAGTGACTTCCGAAGCAGAGCTTTACATAAAGTGCATAGAACCATGATGGAAAACAACAAGACGTCTCATCAGACTTGTAAGAGATGTGCTATAAGTGCTATAACTTGTGATAACCTAACCGAACCTTAAATTAAGATTTAAACAGTAAAAATGTGTAAAAGACAAATGTTGAGATGTTGAAAAAAAGAGCTGAACGTGCTGATTACGGATCATCCAGCAGGTGAAAGTAACGTGAATATTTATTTAAAAGTCTCACGTTATAGTTTATGAAACACATTCACGTCCTCACGACCTTCAACACACACACACACACACATGTTACTGTTTATTACAGTCTTTTTTTTATGTGCTGCATGTAAGGCTGCATTAAAGTCCCATGAGCCCCTGGGGCTACGAATTTTTCAATATTGATTTTTTCCGACGGCTGAAGTTTGAGTGTCACCTCGCTACTTCAACCTGTACACATTTGTATGAAGGCAGGTGATGATGTTTGTGTATAATTACAGTGTGTGTGTGTGTGTGTGTGTGTATGTGAGAGACTATCTACATACATGTTATTTGCGTTTACTTCAGTGCGGTCATTATTTAATTCGCTGCCTTTAGACAATTCTTCACATTTCTTTACTAATTATATATTGCATCTTTAAAAAAAATTTAATTTGTGTAAATAAAGAACAAAATGAAGACGAGACCTGCAGAGCTTTTGTTTTTGCTTTTGTTAAGTTCATTTTTGGCGTTAAAGGAAAAGTAATGTGTTCATTATAGAGACTTTCATCAGGTCTCTCAGCAGATTAAACTCCTGCAGCCGATGATGCAGCTTTTTAAAACATTCAAGATGTCTGAACAGTTTTTTCCTTCAGTCGTTCCTTTCGTTTTATGATTTTCATTATAAAATGTTGCCGCCGCTGCGTCCCTTTAATCATGTTTACAGCAGAACGTGCTGTGCAGTCGTCTTCTCCCAGCATGCCCTGCTCTGCTCAGACCCCAAGGAGACGAGAAACAATAATCATCTTTCGTCCCCGGTGTGCTGCAGCAGATGGAGAGCTGAAGAAAGCCGGTGATGAGCTGCAGCTAACGAGCAAACGAAGACCTGCTGCTGTCTCTAGTTGCCATGGGACACCTGTTAGCGAGCGGCGTCTCTTACATCATCTACATGTCCTCCACCTCTCCAGCGGCGAGGGTTCAGGAGCTGATGTGACGTTTAAGCTCTCACGCTTTCATTGTGCTAACTTCAGTTCAAACGCTCAAGTGGCACAGCTGAATTAATCTGCACAGCCTCCCTCGTGTGTTATTTGGGTCAGAACGTGTGGTGACGAGTTGGTGAACTACTGAATGTGGCAGGCTAACCGCTAACACGCTAGGCAGCCAGGAACATGCTAGCACTATTCAGTCTCAATAGCTCTCTGAGTGTCTTTCTGTTTTCTCTGGTCCTGTTGATTTCTTACCGTACATCATTTCATTCAACAAAGGTAAAGTTCTTGAAGAGGGAAAATTAAACCCTGAGCTAACACGCTATGCTAATGCTCAGTTAGCAAGCGTGTTAGCTATGCAGACTTTATCTTAAACCAAGAACCTCTAAAAGTCACTAATTAACATGCTATATGTTGTTTGTTTAATCCGTAAGAGTGTGTGTGGGGGGGGCTACTTCTTGGTTTGGGACCAGTAACTTCCTGGAGTCTCAGTTTGTTGCCTGGCAACAGCTCAGAGCCCAAAGCATTTTCTACAAATTATCTTTTTTTTTTTAATTTTTGTTTTTGTACCAATTAAACTAACAGGATGTAACGTGTCAAGTTGTGAGCTTTAAAAAAGGAGCTGGTTGCTGGATGTTGTTACCTTTAGACAGAGCCAGGCTAGCTGTTACCAGCCTTTATGCTAAGCTAAGCTAACAGGCTGTAGCTTTACATTTACCAACAGATATGAGAGTGGTGTCGATCTTCTCATCAACTCTTCACCAGAGAATAATTTCCCAAAATTTTGATCTGTTCAACAAAGTTCTGTCTCGAGCTTCTCGATGTGGCAATTAGCAGAAAAATAGTGAAATACGGTCAATGAACATTTCGCAGAAACATTTCTTCGTGTTAGAAAACAACAACAACACGTATTTGGTTGTGTGTGTGTGCTTCCATCCTGACCTTTGACCTGTGTATCAGATATGATTACACTCAGACCAATGAAGGTTAAAGTGTCCTCTCCTCTGTCTGCCATGTTGCTGGCTGTCAGACTGTGACCTTTGACCCTTTAAACAATGAAACCGCATAAACTGCTGATTCCACAGAGCCTCGACTGTGTGTTCACACTGAGAGGAGGAGGAGGAGGAGGAGGTGATCACCCTCATCACAGCAGCTCTCAGACAGTGATGAGATAGTTTATTAGCTTCCATGTAGCCCCGAGGCTAACAGGAGGGGGAGAACTCCTCAGACAGAAAGCAGCAGTCGAGTTAACGAGCGCCGTCAGCTTCATTAAAGCTGCAGAGTCACAAAACAGAGATCTGAACATTGTTTCAAGAAGAAACGTCAACCTGTTAAATCTGGATTCATCGAGTAGAAACACGACCTGCTGAATCCTTGAACCTGCAGCTCCGTGGTGTGAAGCGCAATGATTTCTGTATTTTTTTGTCAAAGAGAACGTTTCACTTCTCTTTTTAAACTTATATTTTTGAATCCTTTTGTGTTTTCGTTCAGCAGCTGCTTTTGCAAACTGTTGTTAGTTTCACAAGAGCGACTCTGTCGGTCTGACGAGCTGCAGGTGAGCTGCTTCCATTGGTTGATTAAACTGCCTGGCTGGTTCCCGGTCCCTGATTGGTTCCCTTCCAGAACCTGCTGCCGTCCTGCAGATGAAGCAGTGGGAGTCAGTTTAGTTTTTACATTTATTTAACATATTGTTTTCCTGATAAAGAAGTTTTTAATGTGTAAATGTGGTTGAGTTCAGATGTAAATACAGAAATCTTGTCTTATTTGGTTCCACGCTGACACGTTTAATCATGAGATTGTGTCGATGGTGGAGGAGCTTGTGAAAATACTCCTCATCACTCAGACATCAATCCTCCTGAACGATAACTCAGCTGATGGACAGCAGCAACGACTCAGAGCCGATAGGAACAACAACAACAACGCTGTGTCTTCATTCATGTTTCACAAGACGCTGCAGACAGCGAACGCTGCCTCTGCATCATGTTTCAGGCCGACAGCTGAAGCTTTTCAGCTCGACGCGCAGGACAAACAGCTGCAGCTGCAGAAGAGACGGAAAAGGTTTAAAAAATAAAACCAAACACCAGCTGAAAGAGTTTTATAAAAGAACTGTAAAATAAGTCATGATTTATACTAAAAAAGGAAGTTGTCTTTGTACATTTCCTCTTAAATAAAGAAAAATTCTATTTCAGCCAGACTTCAAATAACATTTCTCAAAAGGTGCATAGTTTAAAGTGCGTTACAGCTGTGCAGCACACGTGTGCACGACGTCGGAGCGAACACAAATCTACCCAGCATGCATTCTGCGCGTTTACTTTGGCAATATGGCGCCATTAAATTACACCAAACTACCTCGAGGCAGCTCTGTCTGATTGTGATGCTGAAGACAACTAATGATACCCGCTGAGAGAATCTATCAGAGACGATGTTAAACCTCTCAGTCGTTCGTGCTTCTTTAGAAAGACTCGTTTTAAACAGCTTGTTCAGTAATCAGCTGCTGTTGTTGTTGTTGTTGTTGTTCCCACTCTGACCCCGCTGACCTCTGTCTTTCTGAAGGACCCTCTGTTCTCCTTACTCTGAGGTCCCGGTCCTTTCTGAAGAGGGGACGGTCCATAGCTCTATTGATGACAGTTCATCAGCATGCAGGGGGGGCTTCTGCTGTCACCATGGCGACCAAATACAGCCCCCCCACCCCCCTCCCTAACTCCTGAGGCTTCTGCCTTCTCTGATCTCTCCATCATTCAGCCTTTGCTGTGAAGACGTTTGATATCGATACCTCCAGGCTTCATTCATTCCTTCCATTAATCAATTAAATGTTTAGTTGATAGAAATGTCAGATGGCTGTTTTTAAAGTAGTTCTTCAAAATGTTTGAGCGATGCTAGCAGCACAAACAACTCTAACTGTTTAATGAATTACTTTGACGTTGTGGATTTTTCCTCTAGCGCCACCATGAGGTTCACAATTGTGGTTTTAAGTGAAATGTATCAAGATGTCCGTCCCAGGATGAATTTAAATTGAACTTTATTTTATCATTGGCAACATTTCACCAGTATTTTGGTTTATGACCAACTACCAGCAAAACAAATGACATTCCCGTCATTAGCAAATGTTAGCATGCTAACACGCTAAACTAAGATGTAGTTATTGTACATCAGCATGTTAGCCATGTTAGCATTTTGCTCAAAGCATTGTGCCCAAGCACAGCTGCAGATGCTTGGCCTTGTTTCTGTCTGACCTGCAACTCAAGGTTCTGGAGAGACCCTCAAAAGGTTTCATATGTCCTTGAAGATGTTCCTGGCATTCTTGGGAAGGTTGTAGATATACCTCAGGAGGATTTTGCTGCTCTTGAGAAGTCTTGAAAATGTGCCAGAGGTCCTTAAGAAGACCAGGAAGGTCTTTGAGAAAGAATTATAGTTCATTGAAAATGTTTTAGCTGTCCTTGAGGAAAGTTAAGAGGTCTTTGAGGAGGTTTGTGAGAGACATTATGAGTTTAGACGTCCCTGAAGAGGATCCAACGGTTCTTGAGGAGGATTAAGATGTTCCTGAGGAGGATTTAGCTGTCGATTTAGAGCTCCTTGAAGAGGTTCCAGGGGTCTGTGAGCAGGTTCTGGTTGGTCTACAGGAGGTTGAGGAGCTCTTGAAAGGGTTCCTATTTACCTAAACTCAGAATCAACCACTTTCCATCAATTCTTATTTTATGAACTGAACCCTAATTCTGTCTTTTCAGAGGAAGTAGAAGAAACATTTCACCTCTAGTCTGTCTGTAAACTGATTTTCACACACCTGTTGCTGGGCAGGTATTCCGTTATCATTAAAGACCGAAAATAAATCCAAATGAGCAGAAACACGAGTCAGTAAATCAGCTGATGATGAAGTCCACCGGCTGAACTCTAATCAATCTTCCCTCTTAATGGGTTTTGTATTCTGCAGTCATATCACAGAGATCCTAATTATTAATCACCACCTGTGTGATGCATTCAATCGCGTCTGGATAATGACATCTGATCCACAGACCTTTGCATAATATATATTCCAGGTACAGATCTTCCTCCAAAGACAGGGAAGGAAAGGTCGCTCAGACTTGGAGATTACGTGCAGCTTGGGTCTCCACGTGGAAATCATACTGTGAGACGACTTCGTCCAGCGAAGACTGATAGAAATGGACAGGATGTCAAAGCAATCAAGGAGTTTTCCCCGTGAGCTAAACCTCCTTTCTTTTATTCAACTTTCTTGGTGTCGTTCATCAACACCATGTAGGTTTTTCCCACTCGGTGGTTTCAGTACAGTCATACAAAGCCCTTTGTTGCTTTTAACAAGTGCACAATCAAACATTTTTGAACCTATTTGTTGACTCTCAAAGTGAGGCCGTTGCAAAGCGAGTTAGTGAGGTGATTTAAAGAACATGTTGCAGTTTCACAAAAGGTTTGAGAGTGAAAATAAAACACGTGTTTACATGATTTACTTCCTCAGGTCAGCTGTTGGCAGGGACCTGCGAGATCGTCACCCTGGACCGGGACAGCAGCCAGCCGAGGAGGACCATCGCCCGGCAGACGGCCCGCTGCGCCTGCAAGAAGGGACAGATCGCCGGGACGACGCGAGCCAGGCCGGCCTGCGTCGATGGTAAGAACGCTTGCCCTCCAAATGAAACGTCAAAACCTCTAGAACGACAGAAAGATGTGATCATCGTCATCGGCAGGACGACTTCCTTCCTAAAACAAGATATATCTGTTTTATGTAACTCTGTGGTTTAAGGTCTGGTTCGGTTTAGACCTGGTTTGGTGTAGGGAGAAATAATGGTTTGGTTTTAAAATGGTTACTTCGTTATGCTTGGTGGTATTAAAGTCGACATACCCATCCACCTTGACCTCATCACTACACGGACTTTGTCGCTCTACTACATATGTGGTTTTGGGGAACTTACTGATGCTGTCATTATCTCATATTCGCACTAAAATTACATTTTAGATAATTTGCGACATCAGAATTGGATATCATAACGGCAGGTAGGAAGATTAGTGAGTTTTACGGCAGATGGCGTCCGTAGTGTTGCACCATATTGCAGGATGTTCTTTGTTCCTGTTTAGCTCTAATCTCTGCACTTCTTCCATTACTGTCTCTCCTGTCTTGCTGTAAATCTCCTGACGTTAAAAAGCACTTGTTCTAGTTTCTGATTCTTGGCGATGTTTGGACCAGTTGGATAAGTTGCGGTGTTTTAAGGGTAAATTTAAGTTTTTTTTAGGATTGTTGTTTCATAGTGATTTATGTTGCCAGCATGCAGATGGAAGGCCAGTTCACAGCTCTAGGCTAACTTGCAGTTTATGGAGGAAACAAACACACCAGGTACCTGCAGCTTCCCTCGAAATCCTCCACATCCTCTTCATCTGGCCTGCGAGGTTCAGAAAGTCACAGCCCAGATGGGAACAGCCCAGAGTTGCATTGCATTTCATCACCGTCTGTCTCCTCCTTTCTCTTTGTCTTTCTGCCATCTGGAGATGATGGCAACAGCTGGAGGGACTCGGTCTGCTCTGCAGGGATTTACAAGCTCTCCTGGTGATTGTCAGAGACTGTGATGAGTTGTTTAGCCAAGTGAAAAAACTTCTTCAGTCTCTCCTGCTGCCTTCTCTACGATAAAGACTTTAAACATTTTCACCTTCAGAGTTGTCTTCAGATGCTAATTTTGATTTCCTACAGTCAGGACGATAATAATTAGGACAAACCATCCAAAATGATCATATCCAACAAGATGTAAGAAAAACTTGAGCTCTGTCTCAACTCTACCGTAATGCATTGGTTGTCTTTAACTTATTAGGTTACAACATGTAAATCCGACTGCTTTGGAACTGTTGGAAGGTTCAGTTTTTCCCCTGCTTCCAATCTTTATGCTAAGCTAGGCTCTCATAATACCATTTTTACATAATGGGTGTACTAAAATTAACATTAGCTTGCTATATAATGTTAGCATAGTTTGTCACAAATTCAGATAACTGTATTGCTAGTTTAGCTAACGGTAAAGCTAACAATTTATTGTGTTCCTTGTATCATGAATGAAAATGACACAATTTGCAGCACCTTTTCTCACTTTTTAACTGTTAAAGGCTTCCAGTCTTTGTGCTAAGCTAGGCTACTGGACACAGAAGAAGATGTAGCTGGTGTTGCAAACCTAATATCTAAGACAATTTCCTAAAATGAAACAGGTTAAAGTTTGTGTTGAACAGGTTAAAGTTTGTGATGTTGGAGTTGAACAGGTTAAAGTTTGTGATGTTGGAGATGAACAGGTTAAGGTTTGTGATGTTGCAGATGAACGGGTTAAAGTTTGTGATGAACAGGTTAAAGTTGGAGATGATTAGGTTAAGGTTTGTGATGTTGGAGATGAACAGGTTAAGATTTGTGATGTTGGAGATGAATGGGTTAAAGTTTATGATGTTGGAGATTAACACGTTAACGTTGGACCTGAACAGGTTAAGGTTTGTGATGTTGGAGATGAACGGGTTAAAGTTTGTGATGTTGGAGAAGAACAGGTTAAGGTTTGTGATGTTGGAGATGAACAGGTTAAGGTTTGTGATGTTGGAGATGAACAGGTTAAAGTTTGTGATGTTGGATATAAACAGGTTAAAGTTTGTGATGTTGGATATAAACAGGTTAAAGTTTGTGATGTTGGAGATGAACAGGTTAAAGTTTATGATGTTGGAGATGAACAGGTTAAAGTTTGTGATGTTGGAGATGAACAGGTTAAAGTT
>JAVQJD010019239.1:0-36700 GCA_036023655.1 Nannoperca australis
CATCCATGTGTAAAATATATTGTTTTAAAACCTGAAAAATAATTGGATTCTAACCATGAACCCCGGCATTATAGCTGTGTATCCTTTCTTCGCTGTGCTGCTTTGGTCTGGCTTTATTCTTCACTGATTGGTTACTCAAACTATGAATTTACTGGCTGTGTAAAATGGGAGGAAGGGCTCATTAGCATCTGTCCAAGACGGCGTTAAAAACGCCGTCTTGGACAGGTTGTTTACGCGCGTAAAAAGCGGCGTTTTAAATGTACTGCCGTAAAAAGCGCCGTAGTACATAAACAACGGCGGTGTAAAAAACGCCAGGACGCCGCTTTTCACTGCGTTTTATGTACCAGGAACGTGCTCGAGCTGACGACATGTGACCCCTATGGCTTGCGATACGCGAGTGCTGTTTAAGCGCTCGCAAAAATAATATACGCGCGCGGCTGTTTAAATTACGCGCGCGAGCATCTAATTTGCGCACACGCTTTTTGGCAGCAATACCCCTCATACCCCTCCCCTCCCAATCGCAGCTTCTGCTGGGTTAAACATTCCCATTTTCAGCTGATATTATTTTAAAGTGATACTAGTGCACTACCATCAAGACAAAGTATGGGAGAAAGCTGCTTGATTGTAGTGTAAGTCCAGTAAAATAAATAAAGCAGTGTTTCCAGTATTTTACTTATACAAAATATGTACACTGTTATTTGTGTCCTGTAATCTAAAGCGTCACCAATTATATTAGTAAACATCTATTGGGCTTTATTTTCTTTTCCCTGAAGGCAGAATAAGTAATAGACATCCTGTGAGCTATTAGCCTAGCTATTAGATGTTTTTAGGTGGTATGTCGGCCTAAATTTACCATAGTTAGAGGTATCAGAATTGTGCTAATGGTAAACTGCTCATTAATCTTCATTAGTCCAGGAAGGCCTTGTACACACAAGCATCAATCCTGTCCTTTATTCATTCAAAAAGATTTGACACACTATCTGAACAAGGATCGGACTGTATTGTCAGTGACGATAAGCTTTCTATCATCAATATAACAAATATTACAACTACTACTACTGCTATTAATAATAATAATAATAATAATAATAATGGGAAACAAACAAATATAATTATATTATTTTATTCTGCAAAGCAATCATCTGGCATTATTTCATGTTATTGTGACTTGACATTTCTGCCATAAATGTTTTTCTTACCAATTAAAAAAGATTATGGTATAATTATCTTCACCAACTCCAACACCATCGCCACAGTGCATTACCCAGTAACCTCTGCATTCCACCAGAACACAAACTGAAAACCTTTCCTTTGATTTTGCATAATGAGTCATCATATTTCTCTTGCATTGAATCGGGCCAATGTAACACAGGCCATGCTTTTTTTTTTCTTTATCAGTAAACTCTATCGTGATCTATGACATCTCATTATTGGTAAGGCTTGGAGCCTCTCAGCAGGTCACTTGAGATGAGGTGGGTAGTGGAACGGGTCCCTCCGTCTGCAAACCTCCTGGGGCTCCCCATCAAGGACTCCATGGGACTGGGAGGCCTGCGAATGTGGGTCCTGTCTCCCATATTCAGTGAGGAGCCAGAGACAGAGGGCATGGAGAAAGCTGAAAGACTCGGAGGATCCAGCTTCACGACGGGTTTGGAGGGGAGTGTTGTGTAGGAGACAGGAACCCCACCTGGCTTAGAGCTGCTGTCACTGGGAGTGGAAAGTCCGCCTCCACCTGAACCTGAAACCTCCATTTGTGGCTCGCTGCTTTGCTCACCATCAGGGCTTCCCTGGAATGGAATCAACATGACGGTGTTTATCTTAGCTTAATCTGTTTCACGTAATGTATATTAAAAGCAAACTTACAATCTTCTTCTTCTTGTCAGTTTCACTTCCTGATGGGTCTGAACCCTGGGGGGGGGCACAAACAAAAAACCAATAAGATTCAGTCATTTCATCTTCACATGGGAGATATAATAATTATCGGTCACTATCAGATGAAGTCAGTGAACTAGAGCTTGAGTCCTTCTCAAACATAAGACATGCAACACTCATCATCTATCTACTGAAAAACAAAAAAGAGCATAGACGTATCACACCCTAATTTACCTTCTTTTTCTCCTTGTTTTTCTTCTTCTTGTCTTTCTTTTTCATCTTCTTGTCATCATCACTGCTAGAAGAATCCGAGTCCTTGACGGATGTAAACATAGTAATCATGTTACTGTATTGCCCCCCCCCCCCATCCTAATGTACACAGGAAACTGCATTTACAAATATATATAGCAGAAGGGTGCGTTGGACAAAACATCCAAATTTCTTTACCAATTTCTTCTCCTTCTTCTTCTTTTTCTTCTTATCGTCATCACTAGAAGAATCACTGGAGGAGTCAGAAGAAGAAGAAGAAGAATCCTGGACAGAAAAATAAATAATGATAATACACATCACATTTCATGAAACTCATATAATTAGCCAAATACCAGGAATGGAAAACAAAGGATAAGATGTCCTCACCTTCTTTTTCTTCTTCTTCTTATCCTTGTTCTTCTTCTTCTTCTTTTTCTTATCTTTCTTTTTCTTATCCTTCTTTTTCTTATCTTTCTTTTTCTTGTCTTTCTTTTTCTTCTTTTTCTATAGTAAAACAAAAATGTGCTCATGATGAATTGTGCAGCCATTCATCTCTGTTAACTTTGTAAACTTGGGTGCAGATGAATAATTGACTAAGTAGAGAACATTATGTGTGTGTGTGTGTGTGTGTGTGTGTGTGTGTGTGTGTGTGTGTGTGTCATCTTACATTGTCATCATCACTATCAGAAGAAGAGGAGGATGAGGAGGAAGAAGAGCTATCATCAGAAGAGCTGGGCTTCTAGAAAGGATATCAGTCAGTAAGTCATGGAAGTGTGTCCTTGTTCATTAAAGTCAAATAATCTGTACTTTTCATTTCCACTTTTCACAACTCAATCCATTAAAACAAGAAACAGCATAAGAACAGCAGTGGAAGGGGTCATTACAACATGACAAAATCTTTTCACACGCTTTACCTTCTTCTTGCAGGAAGAGCTGGAATCCTGTAAAGAGAGAGAGAGAGAGAGAGAGAGATAAAACCCTTTAAACAGCACAAGTACAAAACATTCAATGTACACAAGTGCTAGGAAGAAACAAACCTTATCCTTCTTCTTCTTCTTCTTCACCTTCTTCTTTTTCTTTTTCTTGTCATCTTCACTGTCTGAAGACGAGCTATCAGATGAAGAAGAGGAGGAGTCCTGTGAATTAAATCAGAATCAGGTCAAATCAGCATGAGTACAAAACATTTAATATACAGAAGTGCTGTGAAGACACAAACCTTATCCTTCTTCTTCTTCTTCTTTTTCTTGTCATCTTCACTGTCTGAAGACGAGCTATCAGATGAAGAAGAGGAGGAGCTAGAGGAGTCCTGTGAATCAAATCAGAATCAGATCAAATCAACAAATCAAATCAACAAAACATTTCATATACAGAAGTGTTGTGAAGACACAAACCTTATCCTTCTTCTTCTTATCCTTCTTCACCTTCTTTTTCTTCTTTTTCTTCTTCTTCTTCTTTTTCTTGTCATCTTCACTGTCTGAAGACGAGCTGGAGGCGTCCTGTGAATCAAATCAAATACAAGTATTCACATTGATATCCCTAAACATTATAATCGTAATAAGACAGACACACATCTGATCACGTTATGCACCCAGCCTGTACACAGGACGACTTGTTTGAATATGTTATATTGTTATAGACTAATATGCTAAATCTACCATCCGCCACTCCACTAAATGCAAATAATTTCAACATACAATATAGAATATATCGTATTATGCAATGTGACACGAAGACACAAATGGAAATACACTCTTTGTATACCTTTTCCTTCTTCTTCTCCTTTTTCTTCTTCTTGTCTTTTTTGTCATCATCACTATCTGAAGACAAGCCGGAATCCTGTTGCAAAAAATGTCTTTTTAAATATGCATATCTCAGAGACAAAGATGAGCCAGCATATCACTATGGAGCCTGGGGCATAACACTGTCTATTTACAATGCTCTTGGTCTCCTCGGAGAAGGAGTCACCTTTATCAGGATAGCTGCGCCCTGACCAGTCATCCTTGTTGACAGAGAACTGAACTATTGCTCTGAATGAGACAGTTTATGACCTACTTCTCTTAGGTTTACAAATAACCTGGATTTGACCTGGGGAATCACTGTGTCCTATTATCGTTTAACCTAAAATCCTTCACAATAAATCTATTATGCAGTAAACATATCAGTACGTCGTTGTGATAATGCCTATTAAGAAAGCTACATTCTTCATTTTGTTCTCGTTTTGTCATAGCATGTGCATAGCGTGACTACCTTTTTCTTCTTCTTCAACTTCTTCATCTTCTTATCCTTCTCCTCCCCTCCTTTACCCTCATTATCGCTCAGGTGGCCTTCCTCAGCGCCTTCAGGGAATGCCTGTGCTTCCGCTGCGGGACAGGAAACATCATTACAACCAAGGCAACACTTTTTCCAAGCCTCCAGGCCATGTTATAAAGAACCAGAGAATCACCCATACCAGCCAGTGCAGAGGACAGTTTGCCTTCCTCTGTAGCTTTAAGCTGTTTCTTGGCCTGCCATGACAGAAGGAAGCAATTATTTTCTGTACAGTGTTTGTGCACGTATGTGTGTATGTGCGCATGTAAAACAGTGAGCATTCCACCTTGTCGCCGGCTTCATCTTTTTTTTTGTCTCCATCAGCACTTGGTCTTGGAATCTCATCACCTGCGGAACAAGGAGATCAGTCAAGCCAGCATCAACTTCATGAACAGGTTCAGTTGCTATGGCGATTGCTGGTGTGATTTTCATTTAGTTTTTCGGTCACTAAAAAGTGGAAACGCTCACCAGCTGCTGAAAGAGCAGAAGCACTGCTGAGCTCCTTCGGCTCTTCATCCTGTGAAAAATCACAATCGAGATGAGGCTGATTGTGTATACTGTATCTGGTATTTCCCTTACAAATCTACATACTGTATGCAGTCCATGCGCACACATACAGTAAACACATACACTTGTTAAGTTGAGTCTACAGTCATTGTCTCTGCAGTGGAATACAATTTTTATAAAGCTGATGAACAATATTAGTTGAGGTGTGACAACTATTTGTTTTCTCGTAACATTGTCTTCCAGAGCTTGACAGGTACAGAAGCTGGGGAATCTGGTTTGTTCTTTATTACTTTTTTGCATGATGTCTTTGCACCTGACCTGAAAACCTTTCAAAAACAAGAGAGGGAATATGACCTTTTTCTTATCCTTCTTCTTTTTCTTGTCCTTCTTTTTCTTCTTTTTCTTTTTCTTGTCTTTATCACAGTCAGAAGATGAGGATGAAGATGAAGAGCTGGAATCCTGTGTCAATTATTTTAAAGCATCCGTTTGCCATTGATGCAACAATATGCGAGACATTGTTAAATAACAGTAACTTTTTGGACAAACTATCCACGTTGCTTTACCTTTTTCTTGTCTTTCTTGTTCTTCTTCTTCTTTCCCTTTTTCTTCTTTTTCTTCTTGTCATCTTCACTGTCAGAAGAGGATGATGAAGAGGAGGAACTGTCTGAGGAAGAGGAGCTGGAGTCCTGTAAAGAACAATTAACAAATAACATTTCAATTGTGACCACTTGTATACATACAGAGGTAGAAGAGACAGATCCGACAGTTGACACCCAAGAGAGTCCAATTGTAACTGTATAGTATCAAATAGACCTTCTTCTTCTTCTTCTTCTTCTTCTTCTTCTTCTTCTTTTTCTTCTTCTTCTTCTTCTTCTTCTTCTTGTCATCCTCAGTGTCGGAGGATGAACTGTCAGATGAGGAAGTGGAAGAATCCTGGGAGAGGAAGTACATATTCAGTAACATAAAGGTTAAAAGTGTGCTTCACATATTAATGTTTAATTGTTTTCATTACATGTGATGTATGCTAGTCCAATAAAACAGTTAGTTATTGTTTAATCTGCTGTAGTATGGGAATATTTGGCATACCATCTTCTTCTTCTTCTTTTTGTCTTTTTTCTTGTCCTCTTCGTCAGCTGATGATTTGAAAACCTGAAGCAAGAAAAGGAAAGAAATTCTATAATGACAAGTTTCACCGCAGCAGCATGTTTAGAATGGGAGGTCGTTGGGTTTCTCTCTCACTGGACTGGTCTTCAGGCCTTCTGAACCCTGCTCTTCCAAATGGCCATCGGGACCTAAAGGAATGAAATACATCAAACACGTATCGTCACTGCTGCAGAAGAAAAATAGAAAGAATTTATAGACAATAGTGCAGTTCTGAATATTGGAATTTTGTCAACATTATTCTGAAAAACAGCCCTCTACGTTTTGAAGTAAATTAAAGAAATTAAAATTGGAGTGATGAGGTTTTCATGAGCTGCTGGAAACCGGGCTTCATAAGCATTAGCTTTACTACTGTAGGAAATGACCATATGGGAGATAATAAATAAATGTTGGGTCATGGGAGACTATGGGGAGACTGTTTTTGTTCTTGTCATGGGAGACTAGTGCTATGAATGGAAGATAAGTTGGATTTTAAACTCATTCTGTCAAGGCGCCCACGTGATGCCCTTATATGGGTAAAGCAGAGAGCCTAGAAATGCATTATCCTCATGATAATGATCTAAAAACATAAAACTGTCTCACAAAGCAATTAAAAATGCTGAGTTTCCCTTACCAGTGTGAGATATGATAACACTATCCCGGACATACTCTTTCTTATCATCCTTATTCTTCTTCCTCTCATTTTTCTTCTTCTTCTTCTTCTTCTTCTTCATCTTCTTGTCATCCTGCAAGAGAATGTTGATTCTTTCATAACTCTGTGTTGTTTTTTGTTTTAGAATTTCTGTCTGCGTGCTCATGCATGAAGCTTGTTGGCAAGGTGAGTGTTACATTTGCTTAATAAAGTATAAATGAAGATAAGGTCATTAGGATCAGGGTTGGGTGTCACCTACTAGTCATATATTTGTGTGTTCCCTACAGTTAGATAACGAACATCCACACCTACTATGCGGAAACGTAGAAAAAACCAAAACATGAGAAATGATATGCACAAAATGTACATATGGATATTATTATGCACATACTGGATGCGTAAGCATACAGCACTACCGCTATGTAACCATGCATGTAAACTTGCACACACACATTCCAAATAAAGCTACATAGATCACATACGACTGTATTGTGATGACTTGCTCTTGTAGGTACAGAAGGTGTTTCATGTTTCGTCACTGGGTGTGTCCCTCTCCTGTCAGATACCAACTATCACCTATCAGATTACGGACTTTAGAGCCTCCGCCTAGAGATCAGGGTGAAATGCATTGTGTTCTCCCTTCTACGTGTACTTTTTCCAGTGTTCTGCTCTTGTGATATTTTTATAAATAAATACATTTATTTATTTTACTTAATGCTTTAGTCAGTCTGACCAGATATGAACCAGTGGGTAACACATTTGTGGAATGCAAAAGTTCTTTAACCTGACTTTGTTTCTGTCTTTTGTCTTAAAAGCTTGCACAAGTCTACTGATTTTCCACCCTCGCCCTTAGAAACGGAGCAAGACATCACGCCATCATGATTGCAGTCACTTGGAGCTAAAAGTTGTAAAACTAGACAAAAAGTTAAAATACTTACTATTTGTGCGCTCTTTGGTTTAGCGTTTCAAAAACTGAAATTGGTGACAAAGCAGGCCTGGGGAGGGTTGATGTGCTTATCCCCCAACTTGCCAAGAGACATAATAAAAGCTCAGTTTTTAGATTTCTAAATGCAGTCATTATGAGTCAATATGATTTCACCCTAAATATTCTCCTAACAGGCTGTACTGATAGCTTTGACAATATCCTCACCTGAGGCGGCGACACAGTTAGAAGGGGCCAAGGACTTAATTTAGCAATGCTGCAGGGAAGATTTCTTTAGGATTTGCATAAACAAAAACTGCACTGTAAAACCACCAGTTCCACAGTCTCTGTGACTTGTTTAAAGGTAATAATTCTTGCTTTCAACTGTAATACTGAGAGCCAAACCATACATTTGTCCTTGTCACCAGTACAACTCAAGCAGGCCTCTGTGGCATTGAAAGGTGTGTGTTGACAGCAACTAGTGTGTGACACGTTAGAGCAAGGTAGGAGTTGCATGGAAGCAATATTCGTCTATGGGTTTTTCTTGAGCAGCACTTGAAACCACAACATACCTCACTGTCACTGTCCGAATAGCTACTGGAGGAAGAAGAAGATGACGATGAGGAGGAGGAGGAGGAGCTGGAATCCTGTTAAGAAAGATGCGAGGAAGTTATTGCTCAACTCAGTGTAAACATTGAACAGGTCTATTTATAGCCTCCATTGTTGGTGAAAGTGATAAATGACAAATGAATGAGTCGCTACACACTGGAGCGACTCTTTGTTATAGCTGCTCAGAGGAGGCAGTGCAGCTGGAAGCAGAAGGGAGGGGCTCTTTGAGCACTCAGCAGCACATGATAGAAACTGCACAAGCAACTATTTTACCAAAAAGACACACGTGACACACATGTTGAACACACACGCCCATTCCAGCTGTGCCGTGTGCAATGGTTGCAAGTGTGACAGTTGATCTACTTTATAAATATTTTAATACTATTCATTGTTCTCTCCTGTTTGACTGGCTGTTGCTGGGCACAGTTCACATTACACTTCCCCTCCTCTGTCAGAACTCATGATCTCTGCCTCGCATGTCTGTGTGTCAAATGTCTTCGAAACAACACCTTCAGGAAACCGTAGGATCAACTGACTGCTGCGTAGTGACGTGATTTCATCTGAGGCATGAGGAGAATGTCGGCACTGTCCCAACATAGTCTGTCCAATTTTCACCAGCATACTTCACTATAATATATAATAATTGTAAAAGCATTTAACGGTGAATTGAGACACATACTTTCTTCTTCTTCTTCTTCTTCAGCTTCTTCTTCTTGTCTTTCTTGTCGATACCCTCATCCTCGCTGTCCGTGCAGGACATAGAGCTGTGGAATGAGTACAGCTCCTGCTGACGGACAAATACATTTTACATATTTTTTTACATATCATTTTACATATGATTTTTATTGGGGTCATGAAATGTGCTCTAGAGAGACATAACGTTTCTTGGATATTTGGTGACTGACAGTTACATGGGTCCATGCACCTTTGTTTTTTCAAATGATTTTGACTGTGTTTTTCAATCTCTCCTGCCCACCTGTTCAACTCCTGCTCCTGCGGTATGTCTGGGTTGACTCTTGTTGTCTCCCTTCACCTTGCTCAGGTCTGCAGGCTCTACTACCTCAGCAAGGGGCTGCAAACCACAAGGAGCGGCCACTGCTGGCTGCTGGACACCTGCAGCGCCCGCTCCACCTGGAGCTACACCGTACAGGGTGACAAGATTCAAGTTGTTTGGCAGACTCAGAACTCAGCTAATGAGCCTATTTTTACATGCTGGTTGTATGTTAACAACTGAGGGAATTGTGTGGCTGCACTTCCTTATTGTCCCACTACCTTAAATGGACAGTAAACAATGGAGTAAAAAACATACATAAGGTGCTAAATCAATAAAATAGTGCCTGCAAATGAGTTACTTGTTGGTGCCCTTTGCCATTAATCCAGCAAATTGCCTCACTGTTACAAAAATTCAGAAATGTGCTACACCCTTAACAGTATAAGAAGAAAAATTTATAATCTTTAAATAAGCTATATTAGTCATAGAAACGCTTCTATAAAAGAACAATACATGGGTCATTTGCTTTCTGTTGATTAAATAGGGAGACACGCCAACAAGCCCACACTCATCAAAGCAGAAAAATCACAAATCATAGTCAAAAAGACAAAAACCTTTGAGGAGGATGGAATCCATTTAGGTCCTGATTTCCGCCCTGTCCAGGAACCCACGTCTCCCCTGACAGACCCACCTGTGCACTTTTATGGCACATGTCTATGTGTGGAGCTTTATGGGCGGGGAAACAAGGAAAGTGTGTGGGTGGCCAAAGTAAAAGAGACTTCTCTTCACAAATTTCAAAATAAAACCCACTTTTGAAAAAAGGCTACTAAAAATGCACCGACTATGTATGTAATGTGCCAACTCCATTGATTTCATTCATAATTGTTGTTTTCTTTAAATCCAGATACTATTTGTGTATATACAGTCTGCTTTATTCTAAAAGCAACCACGTGTTATTCTGGCTGTTATGTGTGTTTCTGTAACAACGGTCACTTATGATTCTCTCCAATTAAAAAAATCTGCCTCTATGAATTTTTATTGTAATCATCAAAGTCTGTAATACATATAAACAGGTACACAAAATAGCATATAGTCGTTAAGATTTTAATCTGGAACTTGTTTTTTTTATGGTTTTCATCACTTGTTACTAAATTATTACTAAATGTCCTTACTGGAACAATACAATAATGTACATTTTATACATATTCCTTTTTGAATTTCTCTAAAATTTTAAGACATTTAAATTAATTCTCATCAAGCTTTGTGGATCATTGTAAATACTGAATACTTTTAAAAACAGATCTGTACATGTACATGTATTATCAAGTGTAATGGCAACATTTCTCATTATTACAATTCTTATGATTTAATATACTTTGCTATAATAACTGTATGTAAATGTCTGATAATGTGTACTCTGCACTTGGATTATTTGTGTTTGTGTCATCTCTGTCGTAAAAGATCGATTACACCATCGGGTTGATTAGAAACTGGAGACAACTTGTTTTGAATCTAAGAACAGTCTGACCTGTGTTCTTATCCCAGGGTGAGAACACTCAGCTTATAGACTAGAATGAGTATAGAGTTGACATGATATCTTTTCTCTTTGCTACGTGTTTATAAAGTTAGAAGAACGTGACTACATCTGCCCTTCGGGCTCAGATGCTTCATGTGCTCATGGTGTATGATTTCAGCTGAAATATAGAGTTGGACTTCTAGTGAATTAGGCCTGCTTATTGAAACAATTCGTGTACCTCCACATGTTGTTTTCCCTTTCCTTTCTTTCTTTTTTATTATTTTCTTTTTATTTGCTTTATTAAAAATAAAAAACGACAAAAAGACAACGATTTGTTAAATCATCTATTATTTGCTCACTTCTCCAAGAGAAATAAGGAAAATGTCCACCGCATCAAGCATCATAGGACACCAGTATGTAATCTAACCGGCTGGAATGGAAGGTGACCTGTGGAAACCTGTGAAACTTGTATTGCCAGTTTCACTGCCCGCGACGGTGAAATATAGTAACCGACGTGCAGAGTCTGCATGACTAAGCTATAGTAAATACTGGAGCGTATCGCGGGTGTTAGTTTAAGTACCGCTTAAAATTGGTGCGTCCGAATTATCACAACTCCAGGAGAATAGACGTGTTTGTCCTTTACTTCGAGTAGCTCAGAAGCAGTTGTTTGAACTGGGTCACGGAAGGGGAGTTTGTCCTTTAGTCTGTAGTAGTCATGTACCAATTACAAGAAAATAAATGACCGATTTAAATCATATACTGCTGTTGTGTCGCCCCCCAGATGATATTTAGAGTTAAAACCACTATCGGCCAAGCTTCTATCTGCTCTTCCTACTTTCGTATTTATAAACCGAGTAAAGCTAGCCAGACACACCAAGTAAGCGTTATTCCGGAAATGTGATTACATTTTCAAAATAAAATTATAAGAATATTACAATTTGAGTGAAACAGAAAAAAAGAACAAACTGTGGATCGTACATAACTACATATTATCTAATGAAATACTTGTGTAAATGTAGAAAAAAAGAAACACAAGATATTAATATAGGTAATCAAGTTGGTACAAAATGATACAGCGGTTATATTTTGAAATGTACAAGGAACTCGTTACTCTTTTAATAATGTAGATAACTTGATAGTTGTGTATCATACATTGGCGAAACAGTTGTGGAAGTACACAACGCTTTCTCTTACCTATTTCTGAGCCTTTCTCGATAGTTTAATGTAGGACAACTTGCTAACTTTAGCTTAAATGAAATAAAAGGCATCGGGCACGCGACACTGTGGGACGGTTACATTCGCACGTCTGTGTTATGGTAGTTTGCCAAAGGAAATCTGCGTTTTGGGATTATGAAAGGTCCATTCTTTGTCAGCCTCCCTGTAACTAGACGAACAAAGTGAAGCTATGACAGCTAGCTACATGTGGGTCTGGCCGCACTTGAATGACTGACTGGTTGTCACCATGCCGAGCCAAACGACGTCCCCGCCGCTGGCAGTGACTGTGCTGGCGGCGCTGTGGGTCAGTTTGGGTCGGTGCGGTGCCTCCGATTCTCCGGGCCCGAGGTGTGACAATGGAAAGGTAACTATGGAATACCTATTCTGTCTGCTGGTGTGTGTGTACCACCCAGTGTTTTAAGATGATAAATTATGTATAATTATTGAAGGCGTTAAAATGCACCCAGTTTCAGTGTGTGTGTGCGTGTGCGCGCGCGTGTGTTATAGCTCTCTCTGGACCGGGACCTGCCTGCGGATGCTGTTTATTGGGACTGTCCAGTGTCTACTTGGTCAGAGTCTGCTCAGGTAACTACAGATACAGCATACTCATCATCATCTGTGTTACACATTACCTCCAACCCCTCACATACTCACATGGGCGTGGAGTGCTGCAATATACCGGGTGCCTGAATGTTTAAACAATCATAGGAAAGTAATTGTTATGGTGCAGCCAGTACTTTAAAGCCTTGAAGCGACTTGGCTTTTGGCCATTCACCCAGAGTTCTCTGTCTCTTATCTACAGAGAGTTCCCAGTATTGACACAGTGTATGATCCTATGGTGAGTAAACACTTTACAAAGCACTTAATCGGAGAGTTTTCCCCCAACCTTTGACCTTCAAACACCAACATCATGTGGCAATTTCCTAAAATCAAAGCACAATGGGATAACATCCAGTGACGCTCAAACGTTGTAAGATAATGCATGGAATTAATTTAACAAATTGTGTCAATACATTGAAATGTGTTTGAGTAAACTGAAATAGGTTCCTTCTTATGTAATTATTGTCAACAACAAACTGGATGAAAACTGAACAGCTGCTAAGTTACTGTTTGTCTCGGCGGGGTGATGACTGGGTGTTTATAGTTAACCCAGGAACAGGCTGATAACATCTCATTTGACCAGATTTCTTTTCACTGCAGCCAGCCAGGCAGATCTGCATGAAGACATCTGTCTCCTACAACCATACCATTCCCAGCAGGTAAGGCTGTTTGGACAGACATATAATACATATGCTCTCTGAGAGCTGGTCCAACACATTAATATGGACACCTAGCCACGTAAACCTACAACAGTGTCTTTATTGTTCTCATCCAGTCTTGGTTTCGGTGCTTTTTAATACTGCAAAAAAGTTATCAGCAGATGTGATTTTGTCACACACACTACCCATTTAAGTGAATGGGAAAGTGTGTGTGTGTGTGTGTGTGTGTGACTGATACTGTATATAAGGGCTATTGAGGATATTAAGGTGTGTGTCTGTATGTGTGTGTGTTGCAGTGGAGCGTACAGACCGGTAAGGGCAGAGAGTGGAGAGTACTTGTACTGTCCTCCTCAACGGTGGCTCAATAACTTGCATGTAAGTCGCAACACTGAACATCTCTTGGTGCTTCTGCCTCCACAGTAAATGAATAGACGTTAGTGTTCAGGGCATTGGTGAAGAGACCGAGAGTCTTTGTAGCAACTCCAGCTAGTGAGACACATGCAGCGACCACAGTACCCACATATCTGTATGCACATTCAGAACTCAGTCATATGAGCATTTAAACATATACAATGTGGTTGTTGCTGCAGAAAGCAATGCTCAGTGTCAGGTAATGTACTGTAATGTCATTTTACACAGAGATGACTTTTGTGGCTATGTCCCTATATTTAAATAAATAAACATTTATCTAACACTAACATCAGTAGAAGAGTAGTAGTATAGTAGTATAACATACCTTTTTATTGGTCACTTCATGCCATACCAATAGGCACCAACAAATGGCAACTAATAACACCATCTCTCTGCTCCACCCATTATGTAAAAAACTACCGGGTATTTTGGTGCACACTCACTACATGATATGACTGTGCTGTGATGAATCACATAAATACTGGCGTTAATGTTGACATTTCTTACCAAATTTATAAAAATGTGAAAATGGCTCAACACACCATCTGCCGTTTTAAATCAGCCCTGAAAATGCGAAGCATAGAGTCAGCCAGTTGGGACCTGTCTACGCCATGCAATTTATATAAAAAAAAGACTGGAATCAGTGTCAGTCAGTCTCTCCCGCATCTTCTGGCCCACACACTGGTAGCCACGAGGCCACGCTTTTTACAGCCGTTGTTCCTTCACTCGTTGCATGTTTTAAATATGCTGGCAGAGAGGGTTCTAGCAGAATATGAGGGTGGAGTTACACTTAAAGATGCCATAGTTTTGACGAGTGGTATATGGAGTTAAGACACAATCGATGTATTGTTTCCTTGTTGTTTCCTGGCGACTTACATTAAGAAGTAATGCAGGGAAGTCTGCTAACACTCACACCCTTGGTAGCAGGGCTGCCACTGAACATGGATTTTCTTGAATATCAGGGATTTAACAAACAGCAATGGCATTTTTTTTTTTTATTAATCATCAGATCACAGCTGGTTTAACACTTTAACTTGGTGGTTGTCAGCTGTTTTTACACCACAGAGGACACATTTCCCCTTAGGAATCTTTGTCGGCTGAAAAAGCATTATTAACAGACAAGGAGGGAATAGCATATTTACGGTATTATAAATGCTTAGTAAAAGACTGTCATGAATGTTGGTGAAAGCCAAATCGGTGGAAGCCCTGCGGTAGAGGACGGGGACAGTGATAATCACTTGTGTGTTTGTGTTTGCGTGTAATTCCCAGCATGGAGCTACTGTTTTGCTCTACCATCCCTGTGCTCCCCTCCACGAGCGTCTACTTCTGTCTGTCCTGGCTCGCTCCTGTCTGCCTGACTACATCCTGACCCCACATCCACAGCTCAATAAACACACGGTGAGACAAGCCCTTTAACTCTATAACCAACCAAAGGCAGCGAGGGCAGAAACTCAATATCTCTGCTAGCTTTTAAGGCTGTTTATTTTCTGTTCACTTGTTGAAATAATTTGAACTTTGCACTCTTTGATGGCACATCTTTGTAGCTTGAACACCTGAGCACAACAGAAGGTGCAACTCAATACCACTAATGACAAACAGACCTATCTGGTATTGACTAGGACCAGGCCTCTCAGGTATCTGTTGATCCACGTTTAAGGGTTTAACAACCTTTATTTAAGTGTGAAAGATACCACTGTTTGAGGCGCAGCAGTAATATAGTTAACCTGTTAGGATATGTATTAGGAAAAACTATGCATATCTTAAACAAAAACAAAAGATTAGGTTTCCATTATGTATGTTGAGGCAGTTTATGTCCAGCAAAGTAATAACTGATTCATAAGTTGGGCTTTAGGAATGTAAGTTTTGGAATCGCTGTGGAAAGTTGGCATAAAAATGACCAATGGCTTTGATTGTGTACTAGAGTGCGTAGGTGTACTAGAGAAATGTGTCAAATTCTTTCTGCATGACCTTGTACTGTTGATGTGAACTATAATCAGTTCTGTTGCCTTGCCAATATTAATCCCTTTGAGCATGGGCTTTTATTTTGTGCTCAACTCATCTCATTTCATCTCATTCATTTAGGTTTCTTTATTGTTCCAACTGTTCTAAATACTCAGAAGCTGCTTTCAAGGCTTTCTCAATGCGGCTATTATCCTCTCAGTTCTTGTTACTGGATTTCTGGTTGTGAGTTGTGACTGTTAATTAATGAATAAACACTTAACGTTTTTCCATGCTGCCTCGGGGTTTGACTTTGGCTAAGTTTGACTGTGCTATACTGTTTCTGTCCAAAATGTGCTGCACAAGCTAGTTCTAGTTTTTCAACCAAGCTTGTAAATTGCCTCAACATTAGTTCTATTACTGTTCATAACAGCAGCATTTCACTTCTTTCATGATGCAATCAGCCATTACAGATACCTAGGAGGGATTTTAAAGAGTAACTCATTTCTAATTCTTATGAGTAATTCCATGGTTGTTGTTGGTCCTTGTTAATGACGTTACAGTGTTGCTTGCAGTTAGCTGAGGTCAGGGGTAGAGTCTGTTAGTGTATCATGACCTTTTCAATTAGGAGGTGAGTTTCAGCCTGTGGAACACATGGAGTTGAGAGTATGTTCACTGTTTGCTCTGTGTTCAGCCAATAGCCTTGGTGTCCTGGGGGCGCACCTTGGAGCTGTCCACCGGGGCCTCTTCAGACGTCTGTGATTGGCTGGAGACCACAGCATCCACAAGAAACGAGTTTGGTGGTGTGAGCCAGAGCAGGGAGTACAACCTGCTGTTGACCTGGTCCGTTCAGCAGCACCGGCAGCGACGTGCACAATCAGAGAAACACTCAGCAAAGATGAAGGTTCGGAGACTTGGCTGACAACTTGATGATTATTGATTATTCTTTATTTACGTGGTGTTAATTATCAGTAATTGTACGTGCGCTGGGAAAAAAGCTGTCATTTTAGTAGTCCTTTAAAATCTTTCAATGTAGCTGTCTTTGTCATTCCCCAGGAGTCTCTGAGGCGATGCTGTGAGCAGATCATCATGGAGGCAGAGCTGGAGTCCAACATGAAGAAGGAAAAAGAAGAAGCCAAAAGCAGGCGGATAAGAGCTGCCATCAGAGAAAACGAAAAAAGTTTAATGTCTAACCAGAGCAACAGAGGCACCCTCAACAGGACAGGGGACAAACACGACGACAACGGCACGCTTGGACCATCAGCAAATTCTCCTCCAGAGAGCAGGACTCTCTCAGATCCTCCTGAGCCAAGGAAAGCTCCCTCTCAGATCCAAAATACACCCAGCCCTGCAACTCCTTTGGGGTCAAATATGACTACACTTAGAACTGAATATTTAGAAGAGGCTCCTGAGTCTCAGAAAAGCAGGCTAACACCTCAGAGAGCAGCACAGCAACCCACTGCCCTCAGAAACCCAGAGCTCTCTGCTGGGTTGGATGTTGTTGCAGACGGCATGAACAGTGAACACAACCATACTGCCAGGCCTCACGCCCTGGCCCTCAGTTCCAAGGATGAAGGTACAGACTCATCCGAACAGAGGGATAAAGACTCTGTTAAACACAGCATGAAAGACAACGACTCCAAAGAGAAACACTCTGATAAAGACAACAGCATGATGAAGGATAGTGAAGTAGTAGATGTTAAAGAGAGAGAGTTGGAACTTAAGCAAACACACAGTGACACACATTCTCACCACAAAAGCGAAAAGACCGGCATTGATCCTGTTTCCAAATCCCAGTCTGAGCTTCCGCCCCAGCCACGACTACACCTAAACCCACAGCCTGCCAGTTACCTGCCCAACAGCCAAGACTGCGACGGCTGCAAAGAAGGCGAACACTGTGAATGCAGCGAGGACTCAGGGGCCGAGGTCCGAGCCGCTGTTGTGAGTAACGGCTTGCCGAGGACCCCGAGGTCAGACGAGGCGGTGTGGGCAGCAGGAGCACTGGGCTTCCTGCTGGTCCTCCTGACCCTGTCAGTGCTTCACACACGGCTGTACCGCCACTGGAGGACACCACCCAGTCTCTACTGGCACGACCCACAGCAGGACTACGACTGTGTGGCAGGTAGGTGGACTACAGAGGGTTCGAACCACAGAGCTGTTTTAATCCTTTGATCAATCCTGTTAGCTAGATTAACTCTCCCTAGGCCTATGCCCGAACTGCACCTAATGTCAGTGAGGTCGGTAGGTTTTAATAGATCCTACTAATTAACACAGACAGACAGAACCATACACATAATCTCTTAGGTGGAGTAACAAGGTACATGTGTTTATATTCTTGTGCAGTTTCATCAATATGTGTATGTGTGTGTGTGTGTGTGTGTGTGTGTGTGCGCGCTCTGTAGATGTGATCAGCAGGAGGCTGCAGATTGCAAAGAGGAGGCGGAAAAGGGGCAGAAGACAGGAGTGTGTTCTTCTGCCCAGCTCCTCCAGCTCAGATGAACATCCATAGAAATGAAGGAAACATCCCCAAGAATGTCACAAATGCACCCATGTCTCAGTGCATGCAGAGGAGGGGAAGACTGGACTTTGTGTCCCCACAATACTGGTAACAGCTTTTCTGTCAATGAAATAAACTGTGCGAACAGATTAGACCTGGGCGGTGCAAATTGAGTGCAACAAATTCTTAGAGCAGCTTTCCTAATTACCAGACTACCTGTACACTTTTATATAGCTTACAGTAGGTTGGGCGTGTCATATCAGAAGATATCTGTGTTTCCTTGTGATGGAAGCCACGCAGAGGAAAACAGAAACAAATTTTTTGACCATCCAAAATTAGCGATGTTTTATTAACAGCCGGAACACAGGTGACACAAGGATTTCTTAACAAACTGCATACGTCGTAGATTTAACACTCAGTAGTCCAAATAAGTACAGAACCTATCAAAGAAGTTAGTTCTTTGACCCTTATAAACATGACATCAAAGAGAAGCCTTCCGGTTTTATTTAGTGACCCACAATTTATGATTCTTTTTATTTTTTACGACTTCTTGCAATACATCTTGTCTGATCATACTCTTTCTACACATTGCAGTGTATAGGCCTCATTTTGCTCACTTCATTCATTGTAATCAATATTAAGTCTCCTGTTTTGTCCGTTTTTCTCTGTGAGTGTGTAAGTTGCTGTTCTAAGCAATGCTGTGTGCAGTATGTTGTCATTCAGTGGTACGAACATGTAAATAGCTGTGTTTTGCAGGCGTTTTTTTGAACAGACTAAAGAAAATACATTTGTTGACAGAAGGGTGTGTGGACAGCTGTTTGAAACAGCTGTTGACGTATTTCTCCAGTCGAAAAGATCTGATAACATAATAATGGCCAAGATCTTTTTAAAATAGCAATTTTTTGATAAGGACCCCTTAAATGTGATGAACTGAGACAAAATGATGTGCTGAGCAGGGCATTTGAGATTAGAAACATAAACTGACTTTTGCTCAGTGTAATGGAGACCACAAACAATGTTGTGTTATTTGACTGGTACTGATATATTGGCTGATTTAGCAGTTTAACTCTAACTCCAATCTTGAGAAGGAAGCAAGAAATAGACGTTTACAATCACATGTTCAATAAAAATAAGGCTTTGTTTTTTATGTGACTGGAACGTAATCTGGTTTCTTATCATATGGATCGTAAATGCTGTGGTGGGATGTAGTGGTCATATTGTAACCATATTGTTTTCCTGTGAGGTTGTCAAGATGTTTTTCTAGAACGTGTTAATAAAAATAAAGGCTGCTGCACCAGCAGTGGCTCGAATGTCTTCATTAGGAAACTGAAGGTTTAGTGTAGAACCAGCTCAACAAAGTTTTCAAAGGAAGTTGAGTTTGACATACATGTTTTTTAATAAATAAAATGTAAAAAAAAAAACAACGAATGTGTCTCAATGCCATCATCTTGGAATGAGAATGGAATAAAAGTATTTATTAAAACTTAGCAAACATCAAATTTAGACAAAAACAACACTAGGTTAATGGCATGACATAATATGAAACCAGACCCAGGACAACGAACTTGTTTTACCATTTTATTACAAATGTACAGCTTATGAGTTTCCATTACGATTGACCTTTTTTTTTTAGTCATTGTTTTCTCTACTTTGTACAGTTTTTAACGTCTTCTGTTAAAAGATAACTCTCCCCTCACCGATCTCCCAAAAAGTGTAGAGCTGTGAAGAAACACAGGGACAGCAACAGTACAGGCCACAGTGCGCCGCCAATGGCTGAGTATCAGAAGTGTGTGTGTATAATTCACTGGCTTCAAATGTCACGTTTGTACTTGTACAAGGCTTGGTCCAACTGATAAGTTGAGGGCGTGTGTTTGATGTTGGAAAGCATGTGCTAAATTTTGGACATGATGAAGGTGTAGAAAGTGTGTTGGACATGAACTTATGGAAGTGTTTAACATTCACACTAGAGGCACCCTACGTAGTGTCTTTGTAACTCGGGGAAGGCAGAGGCCATGTGCGTTTTAGACCCGCCTCCCACCATTTTGAGATGACTGTAGTGCTAAACCAAAGTGTGCTTCAGACCTTTCCTATTGTCCCATCCCAAATCAAACCCTGCGTCCTGCACCTAATGTACTTGAACCAAGACCTTTGGGAGAGTGCCGTACATAATGTAGATCCTACTTCACCCAGCTGGTGTTTGAAAATAGTGCAATTTAGACCACACTGTTGAGGAACCGCCCACATCAAACTGTTGTTCTCGCTCTTCGCTTCCTGTGGATTCTAGTAGGATCGTTGATATGTACAATATAACGACATATGGGATTAAATACCACAGCACAATCATACTCACAAGACTGTTAATATCTACAAGTACATCGGTGTCAAGACTCAAGAGCTGAATGAAGATTTGGTGAATAGGTCCCATAGCCTGAAGCCCACTTGGGCCAACAAATGGACATAAATATTTTGCAGACAAAACCCAAACATACAGCTTAATATAAAATATAGCATGAAAATATATGTTCATATATGGCTCTAGTCTAAACTTGGGCAATCATGATTGAAGGGACAAGCTTTTCTACTGGCCCCCTGTGCATGCATGTGTGTGTGTGTGTGTGTGTGTGGAAGTATTACTGTCTTTCCAGCAGTCAGTACAACATCACTGTAACTCAGCCAGTCAAACAGGAGAGGATAATGATGTCCAGAAGGCATTCAATATCAAACAATGATACATTACATGAGTCTTACGGACATCATTTGTTTTGACGGGGAACAGAGCAAACAATCCAACCTCCCCTACAGAGACACGTGCAACCGTGTGAGAGACTGAGCAACACTGACAGTCAGAGACCCCAAGTGATGGCGGGGGGTGGAAGGTGAAAAACAAAACACAAATAAAGTGGACAGAGAAGTGCTGAAGGCGGTCTAGCTTCAATCCCTCAAAGTGTTCGGGGCTAATTAAGGTCTAATTGCTTCTTGCTAAAAGGCAGCAATACAAGAGAAAAATTGAGACGCAACTGCTGTGTGAAGGATGAGGTCAATGGGTTAGGGGATAGACCAAAGCAATAACGACCAACAATTAAAGCCACAAACACTTTGAGAAACCAGCGTCACAATCATTGGAGAGGGGTTAGAGGTGACTCTAAACTAGAAGAGGACGGCCCTCCTGGCAGCTAGACCTTTTAGGTCCCATCTACATCCTTTGTTACAGAAATGACCACATTTGTTCGGCACAGTACAACAAGCTTTAAACCTACAGTAGGCTAAGTGCGCGATCCTTCTGAAAAAATGAAAAAAATCTTTGTTCCCAATGCTGTCTTCCCATTGGCAGAGTTCAGAGACAGTGAGCTAGAAGTGACAACTTCTGTGGCCCAGATCAGCAGGCCGTGACAGAGAATCAACAGAACGTGGGCTTGATTGTGCTTGCCAGACAGTCGAAAAAAGTGAAAATAATACATGGCAAACTGAATCAAGAACACTAGAGGTGGCTAAATCCATTTCAAATGAGCCTATTTTCTCATACGAAATGATGCAATGAGCGATCTCTCATCACATTTACTTCCCAGGTTGCTAGATCTGGTGCTTTCCACAGGTCTACTTAAAGCTTAACTGCAACCCCCCAGTATGTGTGTCAACTTCATGTGACTGAACATTTGTTAACATGCAAATAATGGCTGCTGTGTGACCCAAGCACAGAGGAGCACACCCGCCATGTAAATAACACACTGCTTTAAAAAGCAAGACTGGGGGAGAGGGTTACCCTTCACACACAAACTGCACCAAATGATTTATTCTCCTGCTTGGCACATCAAAAAACGACTATGGGATTGATTTTGAGATGATTTCACTGGCTCTGTTAAATGAGGCAAACTGTACGATAAATCAAGCCCAAAAAACGACAGCTGAGGATGCATAAACGAGAGCTTTTTGATCCAGGTCCTTTCATAATACATGCGCCAAGGGGGCTTTTGGTCTGATGGAAAATCTGAACCAAAAACAAGACCCTCTCCCCTTTGGCAACTGTTCAACCCCCTTGGGCGCAGGACATATTACAACATAACAAAAAATTAAATAAAAAAGATAACCTCAACTGTCACCCAGAAGAGGAGAAATGTTGAGGAACATTTCACAGGTTATTTCTTTTATATGTGTGCATGTTTACTTAAATCCCAGTAAGAGTTTGAGCTCACTAAATGAGAATCATATTTGAGACAATAAAATAACCATACATAAACAGTTAAATCAAGATGACAGTCAGTAAAAATATCAATACAAAAAAAATTAACAATAGGCATGATAAACAACAATAATAAATCACAATTATTCCAGTGTACGTGTTTTGTTTGTGTAAGTCAGTCATGTTTGTCCTCAGAGGTGCAGAACAAACCAATCTGCATATTCCAAAAAAAAAAAAAAAAAATACAACAAAGAAAAAGAAGAGACGAAAGAAATGAAAACATGCCAGATCATGCTGTGTACCACTGACAGCAGGGGGTGACAAGTCGGGGTAAAGCCGGAGCCCCCCCCCCTGCTCACCCTGGTGGAAGCATCCAAGAGCCTGGGTGGGGTGCGGAGTAGGGTGGAACTCCATGGGCTTCTCTGCACCGCAAGCTCGTCCTGTCAGGGACGGAAGAGGAGACAGACAGAGGGGCAGAGGAGCGGGGCCGGAGAGAGGGAAGGTCCTGACTCCTCACAGGACGGAGATAGTGTGGAGTATGTCATGTGTGTCTACTTCCCTCTCTCGCAGCTTACGCTTCCTCCCTCCCTAGTTCAGGTAAACGGGGAGTGCGAGGGACGGCGAGTGACGGGTGACAATAAATAAATCGGTAACATCTAAGGATCCAGTTCACTGTACATCGCCGCCGTTGTATTTCATGTATGCTCATCACAGTTTAAGGAGTTTATTATACAAATCTGATTCCAACAGTTTATTTAGGTTGCAGCAGGCTGGAGTTTCCACGTTGGATCCTTCCGCTCGTCCTTCCCTACGTTCACTTCCACACTTGTGGAATTTCTCCTTTTTCGGTCCTCTGTAGTGTTTTTACTAAACAATTGATTCTCTTTGCTTCCATTGGATTCCTTTTCCATGCATATTCCAAACTTTTCCTTTCCTCATTGCGCTCATCATTCTCTCGATCACCGCCTGTCCCTCAGCCTCCCATATAGTGTGATCATATTTTCCCTCTTTGTTCATCTCCTAGAAGCCCCTCCCATCCCTCTTAGCACCCCCACGCATTGATCAGTTCTCTCTCTCTTCCCTCTCCATTCATCTGTTGGGTCACTGTTTCTTCTCACGAGTGGTGATGGTGACCAGTTGCTTGGCGGCCTTGGCGATATCGTAGGCGCACTGGATGACCTGCTGAGTGAGGAGTTGGTAGTCCACTGCAGGGGCCCCAGGGTCCGAGGGCGCCGCCTTGCGGCACTCCACCTGCAACCGCGAGGCACTGGAAGCTAACAGGCGGAGGGAGCAGTGGACTGCATCCAACGCTGGGCGCTACGGAGAAATGAAGGGAATCAGAACTCACACGGTGGACAGTGGAGGATGTAAGCAGATCAGAGAAGATAAACAGAGCAACACCCAGACAAACAAAGAGAAAAGTAGACACACAAAGGGAAAAATAAATGACATACATGAGTACCGGGGGAGAACTTACCTTGGGGAAGAGTGAGGCCATTTCAGTGACAGCAGAGTGGATCTTCTCAGAACATGGAACGAAGCTAAAGACAAGAGAAATGTGTTATTTAAATTAGCAGCTGACAAGATGATTGAGGCAACAATGTTGCCTGCAACTTTTTGTCTTAAGAGGTATTTTAGTATACGTTCAATCTGTACAAACACAACATAAGTGCTCAACTTTGAAACCCCTCAACAGTTGTCATTCTCTGACTCAGAGCAAGACACCAATCCATTGCAACAATGACAACTGCATTCCCCTGGTGCAGCTGTTAAGAAGTGTGTATAAATGTAACAGGATTTCTGATTTATAAAAAGAAGATGGTTCTGGCACTAGTTGCTGTGACTTCTCAATGTGTTATCCAATTAAGAGGATCACTTGTCAGCGAGGATATAATTAGCAGTGTTGTAGTCGAATGCTGCAAGCAAAACATTTGTTGTGTCACTTTTTTTCCCCATCTCTGCGCTGTCTCACCTGTCGTGTTTAAACTCCTGAGCAGCTCTGAGCAGCTCCTGGATGTTCTTGGTCACCTGCTCAGTTTTCAGTATGACATCTTCTGTGCAGGGCAGGGTGGGGTCCGGCTCCACCGCCTCTCCACCTCCTCCCTCCTCAGAGTCCCCGCGGCCTTCCTCCTCACTGCTGCGGCCCATGCTGAGAGGAGAAACACGCATGCACATTACACTTTAATTAACACCCTGAGAGCCGACAGTCACATGGGGGCGTTTATCAGTCTGGGGCTTTAGCATCTCAATAACAACTGTTAGTGAAAGTCATTAACCCCCATGTCAGCATGTGGCCCACATTTATAGTACTGCAAAGTAAGAAACCACACAAATGCAGCAAATAGGGCTAAGTGTTTGAAAAGTAGAACAAACTGTAAAAGGTAATTTAATGACAAAATATTTATAGAACACAGGTACTTTAAGAGCTTTAGATGTCAATTATCCAAAGACAACTTTCATAACTTAACTTTCATATTAGGCGTCATTTTGTCTTGAGGGTGCATTTCTGTGCAAATAGTAAAACAATCTCCCCCCAAAAAAGTTTGCAGTGGGTCTGACCTTAGCGAGAGGTCGTACGTTTGTGTGTTGTCGTAGTCGCTGTCAGTGCCACTGCCGTGCTTCTCTGGTTTAGAGACCTGGGGAGGGAAACACAGCAACATGCTTCCATCAGTGAAATTCTCAGCCACCTCAGCAAACCTCCCCAGTTCTCCCTCCTGCAGAGCATAATGGATGCACTCTCCCACAAAGCTCAAGCACTGGTTCCCAGTGAATGTGATGATTTCAACAAAAAATCTACCAAATGGTGTAGATTTAAATAGTTGTTTTAAATCAGCAGTTTTTAATCTTTTGAATACAAATACAAATCATTTGGGAGTGTTTACATTTGCAGCCAGGTTTGAGAAAAATAAAGAGTCTATCTATATTTTTTGAACATTTTTGGTTTGGACTTTTCTAACAGGATGCAAGATCAAAGCCCTTCTAATATTTGTAGGAGACTGATTTTGACAAAACAGTGTACGCCTATAATCTCAACTCCCTAATTGGATTGCAGGATCATGGAAGTTGGAAAATCTGTCTAAAATCGAAAAAACTGCAAACTGTAACGACTCACCATGTATCTCCCCATCTCTGTAGATCCAGACAGATGCTGGCCTCCATACTGTGCTGGACCCCCTGTACCACCCTTCCTTAACTGTGAAAAAGATGGGAACACAAAGATGGAGGGAGGAAGAGAGGAGAGATGGAGGGATAAAGATAATAGGAGAAACATAGATGTGTGGACAAAGAGACGGAGAAGGGAATGAAAGATTAGCAGAAAATGAGATGGATGAAGAAATAGGAAAAACAAAGAGTGTGGGGACAGGGAGAAAAGATGTTTTTATAAACAGCAGAAAAACAAGATGAATGAGCCAGTGAGAGCAGCGCCAGATCAACTCAGCAGCTCACCCATCAACACCACATGTCTTGTTATCCAACGCTGCAATTCACAACTAAACTACACTCACTGGTGATGAACAGCTATACTTCACACAGAGCTCCAAAAATGACTACAACACATAGTTTACACTAATGTTGATCTCCATTATTAGAATGCATAATAAGCAGAAGTGGTGCATAGTCGCATGTGAGAGAATCCTACATTCGATGAAATGGCAAACAATGCAATGAATGCTTACATCCTGAGGATGCACGGCTGCACTGCAGTGAGCAAGGGACAGACAGGTGAAGAGACAGACAGACAGAAAACAGACAAACAGGTAAATCTTTGTGTACGGAGATGGTGAATTGGACACGACTCCACGGAGGTCTCCACAGAAAGGCTGACAGTGGTGGTGAGTGGGTGGTGTGTTTATATAATGTAGCTTCACAGATGTTGCTGTAGGAGAAATGCGGCTGAATGCTATAACTGGTCACTTCTTTGTGTGCCATACCGGCCACTTTATCAGAAACAAAAACATTGTTCAGACGCAAGAACTGCGCACTTGTGTAGGTGTGTGAACATAGAATCTTCTAGGTAAGGCAGCTGTCCAGAAGCACCAGAGCTAACTGGGGGGTCAGAAAGGGCTGAAAATGTAAAAGGTCAAATGGTGCAGAGCGGGCTATAGGGCAGAGATATCGGAGGGCGTCACCAAACAACCAGACAGACAACACAATCCCTATTTTACATCTTTCTCCTCAACGTCACACTTATGCACTTCCCCTATATGGTGCTAAAAATCATAGATCAAGGTGTATTGTTCTTAGACAAATTGGTGCTACACTTAAACATTTAAAAAGGGGAACATGCACAACTGGACCTTTCAAAGAGAAGGATCGGGAACTAAGATGCGGGGAGAGAGAAAGTCTAAGCGAAAAACTGAGATCAGGATTGGACTATCACCTATCAATCAGGCCAAAGAGAGCCAATCAGGGCCACCAAAAGGAAGGTGGGAAGTAGAAGGGGCCGGGGGAGTTCTAACTTACGCTGTGTGTGTTGAGGGGCTGCAGGCGGGCTGCCAGGGAGTCCAGGGCTGGGGGACCATGGGCCGTGGGGCCGGGGGCCGCTCCTGGCTCGTACATTGAGAAGGCCTGGCGGTCCCTCCTGTGGGGATGGGAGTGGGGGGTGACAGAGGAGGGCACCGAGAGCCCCGGGGGGTCTGCCCCGGGCCCAAATCCACCCAGACCCCCTGCGCCTATTCCTCCTCTAATTCCACCCCCTTGCCAGTGGCCTCCTCCGCCTCCTCCTCCTCCGCCAGGCCCCCCCACCCCATGGCCAGCTACCCCCCCAACCTGCTGGCCCCCCCGCAGCGCACTGTTCTCTGTCTGCATCCGTGTGATCTACAGGAGAGGAGGAAGGGAGCAAGGAGGGATGAGAGGTTGGAGGGAGGGATGGAGGGAGGGACATAGGGAGGTTAAAGGGAAGGGAGGGGGTGTCAACTGAATGGTCAAAGACAAGCATAACAGGTACAGTAAAAGGCTCATAGATGTTAACTCATATCAGTACTGGGGAGGGGGGGAATGTGTGATAAAGACACTTCAGTAGGTTACATGTCGAGGCAGGGATTAGTTCATGGGAATGGGGTGGAAAGGCTACATTCCTGCATATATACGTGCTTTGTTTTTAGTGGTCAATGGAGGGGAAATGAGGGCTCACCTGCACTGTGCTGTTGGCTACCATCTAATTTGAACACAGTGTTTATCTGCAGAGTGTATGTGCACAACTCTTCACTAAATCCCCAGTTTAAGTGACAAAATAAACATGAATGAATCAAAAGTCACGCGAGCCAATACTGGCAGCCAATAATGAATACAATGAGCTTATGATGATGACCCACAGGAAAGCAAAGGACGAGACGAACTACATAATAGCGTTATTAAGTGAAAAGTGTAAGTAAAAATGACTGCTAAAATGGGGATGGGTATTTGTAGCACCACTTTCTCCACATGACAATGACAGCGGCTTTAGTTACCGAATAACACTGAAAAGCTGTCACTGAATACATCTTCCTGAGACAACAGTGTAGGAAAATGACACCGTGTCAGGAAAAATACATCAGCTTGCAAAGACATTCAAATATTCAGTTGTCTCTCCATCATCCTGCCCTCCATCTGTCTGAAACAATTGTTCATTCTCATGTTGCCAACCTGTCTGCGATCTAGGCATCAATCTAGGTATCATGCTCTATCTGATTTTATATTTCACTTTCGTTTTTACGTTTTTTTTTTAAATGCTGCTCTGTATTTCTAAACATTAGGCTGTGGTTGACGTTCTGCACGTAGCCCCTCTGACCTTATTTGCCTGATTTGTCTCTACCCGTCCTTTCGTACCCCCTTCATACTCCCTACCTCCTTCTGGAGCCGCCGGAGCTCCTCGCTCAGGTTGTTGTTGACCTTCATCAGCTGCTGCACCTTGGCTTCTGAGGAGGCCAGGGCCTTCTTTACCTCCAGGTACTCCTGCAGGGTGATGGGACCGTCTGACAAGTCTGATGAGTCCATACTCTGGATTGATAGGACATACAGGCAGGCGGAGAAACAAGTAGAAAGACAGACAGGTGGACAGAAAGGAATAAAAAAAGTGAGGAAACTGACAGTGTGACTCGTGCTATTCCAGGGGAAAACTTAAAGTGGAGCACCACATTTCTTTAGTGTTTTTACAAATCTAACATTATGGTGACACCAGTCTATGGTGTGTGTGTGTGTGTGTGTGTGTGTGTGTGTGTGTATGTATGTGTGTGTATATATATATTTATATATATATATATATATATATATATATATATATATATGAATGATGCCTTTTGAACTGGACAAAACAGAGCTTACAACTGTGTGAGAGGAAGAGGGCTGGCCTGCAGCCTGGAGCCCAGTGCTACAGCTGATCCCACACATACAGACAGTAGAGCCTTAGTTCTTGTGCTCAATGCACCACCCACCCCCACTTCCTGTGACCATGGAGCATGCTCAAACTCCTATACCACTCCTTAAAAGTGAACCACTTTAAACATCTTTCATACACTATTCTTCAAAGTTTAGAAATCATCCACCTCCTACCCAACTCATTTCCATTATACTCTCAGGCCTCCACTTAATATAGACAGAACCACATGTAATCCCATTTGATTAAATTCCATTCTTCAATCTTACGAGCCCAACAAAACAATGAATGCGCATATTTCTGGAGTGGAGATGGGAGTGGAACCTCTGACTTGCGGTTTGTCACGAGTTTTGCACACTGAGCTAAACAAGTCCACAGGAAAATGAGATAGTTACTGGTTTAGCTGTTGTTTACTTTGTCATTTCTACCACTCCCACACCATGTTCCTCTTCTTCTCTCCCGCTCATTTTCCTCTTCTGCTCCCTCTCACTACATTCTCTCCGTCTCTCTCTCTGTATGAACAATGCCTCTCTGACAAGGCCCCAGGATATATGATGATGTCACTCAGGAGCTATGTGGCAGCCCTGACTGTGGCCACTCCCTGCAAAGCATGCTGGGACAAGCAGTCATAAAGAGAAAACCCTGGAAAAAGCTTCGCTAGCAATATTTTCGGAAGCTACTGTAAGTGAGAAGAACAGGGCTGAGTTGTGGAGTAACATTTAAAGACTAGACTAGAGTGTCAGCATGTGCAGATATTGAAGCTAGCTCCCAGCTTTGTGGCAAGTGTGCATTTGGCCAGATGTACATTGCATTGTAAATAGTGTGTGTTTAAGTACTATACCTTTGCACGGTTGCTGCGTTGTGTGTTGTTGTTGTTCTGCGTGGCCAGATCGCTGTCTGTGTCTTCATCGGAAGCTACACTGTCGTAGTCATGCTGGTCATCATCAATGCCCAGATCCAAGGGGTCTGACAAGGGAAAGATTTCCTCATTTACTATAATATGCAGAATCCTCAGACATAGCAGACTGCTGACTGATTTCAGCCAGCTTCCTTTCAATTTCAATGGGGGTCTTGTGTTGGTTTCTCATAAGAACCAGTCATTACAAAGTCAAATTTATATAAAAATAAAAACATACCACCTAGTCTGGCACAAACTCTTTAACAATAAATCATAAAGTTATCAACCTGTTTTAGGCGTTAATGCTCCACATTGCTGTTCAGAGAGGTATCTGGAAAAGTCAGTAAACTGACCTATATCTACCAATACTTGTATGTAGGTTAAGCTACATGCCCTTGTTTTTTGCTATTCTTTAAAGGGCCTTATAATTGCTTTTAGCCGTTTATCCTAATCGGTCTGTCCCTTCCTCCCAGTGTCTCACCAGTAGGGCTGCTGAGACCTTTTCCCTGCTGTCTCCTTTTGGCGTCACTCAGGATGTCGATGATGAGCGTAGCAAACTCCCGAGCGTTGAAGCGGGCCAGCTTCTGACGGCCCTGAGAGAAAAACCAATCAGGAGTTAGGACTTGGATATAGGTTACATATATAAATGGACAAACTGCCAAGACCGTCTACCCTTTTCTTAAAACGTTCTATCATGAGTTGTGGAATACAGATCTAATCCAGCACAGAGGCAGTGGTTCTCTGCCTGTGTGACTAGTGTGGTCAATGACCATGTGCGGTGGAAAAACATTAGTCATAGATCTCACACACACAAGTGTGCTTCCACACACACAAACATGAGGAAAGAAACATAAACCGTGCAATTACACTAGCTTACTGGCATACATATAAGAGAATAAAAAGGTCACTTTCCACTGAAGTGCTGAACTAGAACTAGTACACAAAGCGTGTGCTACTCATAATACATCTGGAACACAAAAGACATATGCAAGTGCGTTTTTCTTCTGTTTCCTAAATAGATAGTTTCTGACCACAGAGAGCTGCCCAAGCAGGGCTGAGCAAACGTGGCGATGCAGATGCTTTTACTGTGGGTGTGTGTGTGCTCGCGCTAAAAGTTAATGTTTATGAGCCACACAGATGAGGAGAAACTATGTGAGAGGACATATGGGATTTCTCTCTCACACGCAGAGAGTGAGGGGCAGAGGGGGGAGACAGAGAAACACAGATGGATTACATCTTTCCTCCTCTTTCACAGCTGAAGAACATCCCCTGTCAATTTCACACTCATTCTCAGCTTCTCCCCAAAACACATATGCTGTCTAACTGTCTAAGATATCACTAGGCTGTATTTTGTCTCTTCGCTTCCAAGTTCTTTCACCTTACTTTCTTCTATTTAACCGCATTGTTACTGTGCAAAGGTAAAAAAAATCAACAAAAAAAACTACACTACAAATGTATTTGGGTAAATGCATGCCGCCTGTGATTATCTGAATGAATGAGTGTGTGTACATTTACCTGGTTGCGTGTGGCAGAGTATTCAGGGTTGACTGGTAGGAAGGGCACCGCGCTGCGTTCTGTTACCAGAGTGCTGTGGTTCTGGGTCGTGAGCCAAACTGGAAACACAAACACCAAGGAAAAAATAAGTCCGTGTGTGTGTGTGTGTGTGTGTGTGTGTGTCCACCCAGTCCATTCACCCACACATGCATACGGAAACAGTATAAACCATACAGTAAGCTATCCTAAAACTGAATAGTGGCCTCTATAATCAACAGTTGTGCTTTAAGCCCTCCCCTTGTGTGTGGCTGAGTTTGTGTGAGTGTGTGTGTGTGGCTGAGTTTGTGTGTGTGTGTGTGTGTATATCTTTGCCACTTACCTGCAGTGCTTCTGTCAGAAAGCACAATTTGACGGCTACTGAAGAAATGAAAAAAAAAAAAGAGAAGGAGAGCGAGAAAGAGCAGAGGAGGAGGAGGAGGAGGAGAGAGACTCAAGAATTTCTGAAGCACTTCCTCACTCCGTCTCTCCTCCTCCCTCGCTCACTCACTCCATTTGGCCTCTCTTCAAAAGTCATTTTCCTTTTTTCCTCACTCTGTCCTTCAAATTCACTCTCTGTCCTCTCAACATCTATTTTCTCTGTGCTTTTCTCTATTTTTCTTCTCAAAATTCATGTCATTGGTGTCTTGTGGCGATGTTTTTTATTACTTTCAACATCTAACTTCCATATATGGGGGAAACAAATCTAAACACAGACAGACACATTTCTGCCTTACAGAGGACCAAAGAAGGAAGTGAGGAGGAAGGAGATGAGGCTCACCTGCATCGTTTTCTCTGCGATCTACCTCGTCATAGACATCCATCGCTAGCTCCTCGAACAGACGATTATTGAGCTGTCACACACACACAAACAAACTGACCTCAGACAAAAAGTGTATTTGTACATGCCTACACATCACTGGTGCAACAAGAGAGTGCAGAAGAAAACAGACGTGAAAACAACCGGCTGTACAGTAATCTGGGCTGCAGTGTGTAAAATTTTAAATTTTAAATCTTTAGTCAACCATCACATTTTTCCAAAGAACTTCTTTCCAAAAACGTCTTTTAAACGTTAGTAACTGACCATCAGGTCTCAGTCGTCCGATTACTAGCATTCTGTGGTGCTAAACAGATGGCCTGGAGCGGACAAATATTATTTTGGCAAGGAACAGACAAATCAGTTACACAAACCAACTTTTTTTTTGCCCATTTTTCTTTTTTACCAAGCACTATTTTGACATTAATCTCAGGGACACAAGACTGGCTCCAACTATTATACAAATAAAAAACTAACTTTGACCGTGACGATTATTACCACTGTCTATAAAATTGTAATGTAGACCTACAATTATCCATGATTTAAACAGCACAAGTCAAACCAACTCACCGCTTGCAGCTTCTTCTTAGCCGCCTTGGCCAACTCTGAGAGGTCCAGACTAAAAAACACACAGTCAAAAAACATAGTCAGACAGGCACCACAAAGATCCAGTAGAATAAAGAGATGAAGGGAGAGGGAGGGAGGAAGACATGGATATGAAGAGAGGAGCAAGAGGTAAGAAGGTAGGAAGGGTGTTTGGCTAGGGAAGGGGGAGGCCAGGAGAGGGAGGGCACGTTCGGGGGAGATGCGTTGGGTGTCGGATCGAAAGGCCTTGATGTAATAGTGACGGCCATTTGGAGCCACGTAAACCTGAAAGCGCTGCTCTGTGTGGTCCCAGGGACTTGGTGCATCTGTGATTTTGCCAGCTACAGCTAGACCACTACAAATGATAAAATATCAGGACATATTTATGTCAGGAAGAAATGTCACTTCTATTACTGTATGTTTGTGTGTTAGACTGTTTGTTTACACAAATGTAAAAGACCGACATGTGAAAAGTTTCACTGCATTATTTGAAACTTTATTTTAGGTACACTTATTAAAGGGAATACTCAGTTCACTAAGGATATATGCTACTGTACAATTTGAATATATGGAAATGTGTGGCGTGATTCTCCTGAGCACAGCAAAACCTTTCTTCCATACTGCAGGAGGCCCTCTGGAACTCTATTTTCTAGTGATAACCGATTAAGGCCTGATAATCTTCCAACTGTGATTATTCTGGTCTACAGCAAGGGAATCTACAAAAGATGGGGAGAGAGTGGGGATGGCAATGTAGGAATAGACTCGGGGGGGGAGGAACAAGGAAAGTAAAGATACCTCTGTGTCGGGCACTTAGGACGAGCTCTGGCTCCACCAAGCGCAGCGAAATGGAGAGAACAGAAGACGAGTGAGAAAAAAGAAGAAACAGACAGAAAGAGGGGTGGAGAAGCGACATCAAAACAGCTTTAGTTGTTATTATCAAGAGGAACCTTTCACCACAACAGAATAGATGCAAGTGGAGTTAGATGGCAGCTCAAAAAACCCACTGAGGTCACAAATGGATTTTGAGGTGCACTTGGTTCATCTGCCTAACGTGTACATATGGGAGTGTTACATGTGTACATATTTTTTAAGCGACCTCTTTTGACACAGCAGAGAAAACCCAGCACCAATCACATCTTTGAAAGAAGCTGAACCAAGTAATACTGAACTTGATTTACTATATCCTGACTGTGCACTTCTGCACCTCTCAAATCAAACCCACAGTTTAGGAATAATAAACCAAGCACACTCAAAGTATCTAAATCATTCAAGATACCTGTAATTGCTTAGATAATCCTTTGCAATAAACAGCCAATGCCAAAGACCTTCTTTATCCATCTTTTTTTATTTTATTTAGTTATTACTTATTTATTTAGTTTTTACTTATTTTTAGGGGGTGGGGGGGTCATATAATATGGTGCCACCCACTGGCCATAACTCTATAATGCATAAGAATCAATTAATCCATGCCAGGGAGACATAGTGAAAAGAAGCAGTTGTAGAAGTATGGCAAGTCAGGTAGCTGCAAACTACTAACAGAAATACCTCATGCAATCAAACCACACCATGAATGCAGAAACGAAGCACTCATAACCACGTCAATGTCAAACAATGTCATGACCCATACCTGTCTGCCATTTGAGGAATGATATAATGGCCATTCTTGTGATCTGAGGAGAAAAGAGGAGACTTAATACGTAGATAAAAGCTACCACAGTATGTCCCTGAGGTTAACTGTTATGGATTATGGTCACGTGAGGTGCACACAGACTGGTGCAGTGGGTTACCTGGGCGCCGTCCACAAAGGTAGAAGGCTAGTCTGTCCGTCAGTTCGTATTGACACTCTACCAGCCGCTCTGCCAGCTCTATGTGGCCCGCCTGCCTGGATCACAGACAAACACAAATTATACTTCTTTTTTGTTGTGTTTTTACTTTTTGTTTTGCTTTCCCCCCCACGCTATTCTCTCATAGCAAATATATTTTTTGAGATTTCATTTAAATGCAAACGGCGCGTGTGTCCACTGTGTTGTACCTTGCGTAGTCCATAGGTGTGCGTTCATTGATGTCAGGTGCTCCGGGGTCTGCACCGTACACCACTAGCAGCTCAGCCTGCAGGATCTGGCCTGCCTTGGCTGCTACGTGGAGCGGGGTAGTGCCTTTCTCCTGGGGGGGGTAGATGGACACACAAACAGAGTCAGGTTAAGAGGCCCAGCATAAACGGAGTAACTGAACAGCGTGGCTAATTACGAGACGGAGTGAGTCAGCGAGTAGATTATTTCCTGACCGGATGGAAGAAGTTGGCCTGAGCGCCGAGGGACAGGAGCCGAAGACACGTCTCTAAACTCCCCGTCCGCACGCTTGAATGAAGTTGCTAACGGAGACAAAGAACAGAGGTAGAGAGGAGAGAGAGAGAGGAAAGGAGAGTGTTGTGGGTGGAAAGATTAAACATCACTGAGAGACAGAAACAGGCAGAATCCCCTTATTAGCCCAGTGGAGCTCCACAGCATTAGAGATCATTATGGCATCCTGCTGTGTCATTGAGATCATTTCCTGCCAGGGGCTTTTATCAGTGAGTGTGTATGTGTGTACATGCACCCTGAGTGTTTATGTGTGAGGCCTCCCACTGACATCTATAAATGAAACATCCGTACACATGCAGTTCAACAACATGGCAATGTCCATATAGTCCAATTAACCTGAACTCATATATTCTCAACCGCTCTGCTGTGAAACACTGAGCCCTCACCTTACTGAGGTCCTTGGTAGTGACGCCATCATCGTCGCGGCAGGGCAGCTTGTGCACAAAGGCCAGCATCTGGTATTTGGCTCTGATGAACTCTGACTTAGTGGGACTGCACAGGAGGAGAAGGCAAGGTGGTTAACAAAATTCAAATCTAAGAAAAAGCTTGTTCATATGTGAAAAACAAAATCAAATGTTTTTTTTTTCAAACATCTGATGTGTATTTTGACTGAAAAGCAGTTCATGTTTCACTTTCCTCCTTTGGATTCTTTGTGTTAGGTGAAAATCCCACTCTCCCACCGAACTAGATGCCCTAACAAGACTGCTGTTTCTCAGCAAGGCCTGAGCAGGGTTACTGATCACTAGAGACATTTCAACCAAAACATGAGCACTACAAACCTACACTGACAAAACCTATCCTGTATTTAGTTATACAAAAGCCTATGACAACTGAACATAATTCATTCATCCATGAAAGCTGTTTTGAGGGCAATTAAAGGAACAACCGGGTGCAATTGCTCTTCACCACTGAAAACACCAATCATGTTCAGAAAGGTTACATAACGTCCCTGAGCAGCAGGGCTGATAAATTCCCCCAGTAAAGGTGATGGATAGTTTGGTTCTGTGAATTTTGAGCCTGGAGGGAATATACTTACTGGACTTTGTCCTGGGGGTTGGGTTTCCTACGGCCACTCTGTACCTGAGCAGGGTCCAGGAGACTATGTTCCCATATGGAGTTGGCCCCGTTACAGGCCAAAGTCTGAACCATCTAAAAAACAAAACAATGTTTTTACAATGACGCAAAACAATTACCACCATCATAAGAATATTCTTGTGACCTTACAGCCCTCATGCAATACTCTGTTTTTAATGTGTTGCTTTTAGAATGAGCAAAAATCTAAAAATGATGCACAAACAGAGGGATGTGCATAGAATTTAATATTAATAGAGAAAACAAACTTTTTTGTAAATAAGCGCTGATGCAAAACATGTGGGAATGGATTTGCACCCTCAGAGCTGAGTCAGATTCCTGTTTTAGTCCTCACCTTCTGTGGCACTATTCTGGGCCTCAGGTACTGCATTTTCTTTCAAATGTACCATTCCTTCCCTGCTCGCTCTATATTTGTCAGCCTTACCTGCAGTAGTGCGGGAGGCCATCCACTGTGCCTCAGGTGCTTGACTATGGAGATGTGGCGGCCTAAGCTGCGGTGGACTGAACAGCATTCATCACAGATCAGGACCCCTCGGTTGATACTGGTCCAGCCCGGGTCTGACAAACAGAAAAAGATGGATGGTGTTCTGAGCCTTACAAACATGCAATGTGTGATGATAAACCTATTCACTATTATAAAGAATCTTAAGTGCTTCACCACAATAGTCATTTCAGTTCAGGCTCCATAATCACTCCAACTCTGTGTTCTCCAGCTTACAATAGACCCATCCATATGAAGATAGTATAACTACAGTTTACCCCCCCCCCCCCCCAAGAAGACATGCGCTGTCCCTACACTGCTAC
>JAVQJD010019245.1:0-11917 GCA_036023655.1 Nannoperca australis
GGTGGGCGGCCGTTTTTCCGGCCGATGCTAGCTGCTTCGGTTGCTGGAGGTTTGTAGCTGCTAGCAGCTGCCATGCGCTGTGGTTGCTGGAGGTGGATAGCTAAGACACCTGGCATCCCGGTGCCAAGCGCAGTGATCGAGCACGGCAGTAGTCGAGAGCGGACGAGGGATGATTACGTAGGGTATTTATACGGAAATGGCGTAGTGACGTGGATGACGTAATGGGTGTGTGTTCCTGCTCCCGAAATTCCGCTAAATAGCAACAATTAACTGAATGTAGTTTTGATGGAAAACATCACCTTCATGATCTTTTATCATCTTACCACCTGGATGATCCAGATGAACCTGCCAAGTGAGATTTTGTGTTCTCACAGTATTTTGAGGGCCTTCCTAAGACTACATTGTCTACCTGTCTTTTGATGGGCTGTCTTTCAGAATTGTAAACATAATCTACGTTATAAGCCATGACACCCTAAATGTATATTGCCCTCCAGTACACGCAGCAACACCCCATGAAAACATCATAACAGGCTAAAATTAGGGTACAGATGACAGCTTCATGTGAAGGAACCAGGCATCATGGTCATAACATCACAGAGGCTTTTTGGGGAAGTCACTTCTTCATCACATTCTCCCTGTCATAGGTCACAGCCTGGTAGATGGGGTGCTGTGTTGTTTATGGCTGGGCACAAGATTCCTCGGAGTGTGTAGAGAGAGCGAGCAATGTAAAGAGGAAGAGACAGAGAGGCAAGGCATGTGTTTGTCATGTGTGTTTGCTATGTACTGTATGTACCAGCATGTGAGTCATATGCAAGTGTATATCTATGTGTTATCCTGTGTGTGTTTGCCATTGGCAGCTACAAAGAGAAAAGTGAGACGTTTGAATATGGCCAAGGTGAGATTCCTGTCCGGTGGTGTGATGCCTGACAGCTGATCCACCTGTCACACAATGAAAGGGACACAAGATTAATGTTCACTCTCTCACACACACACAAACACACACACACACGCACGCGCGCGCACACACACACACACACACACACATACAGTACCAGTCAAAAGTTTGGACACACTTTTCCATTCACTTGAATGCCATACACTTGAATGGGAAAGTGTGTCCAAACTTATGACTGGTACTGTACACAAACAGGACACTACAAATCACTCTCATAGACTCACCCACAGGAAAATTTGGGGAGAGACTCTGGGTTCAGCCATGGTGGTCCAACCTAAAAGAATAAATCAATTATTTGTCCCTGTCTTCACAAACGCCCCTATTGGCAGGAAGACATAAGTTGCCAATAGCATTGCAAAAGTTATTTATAAAAGCATTTTCTGATCTGCCACCTGCTTTTGTGTGTGGAAACTAACACAAAGACAGCAATATGGATTTTTGGAGCAGTTTATTCACATTTCACTCATAAACTAAACATAAATATTGTCTGCTATGCAGTAGCATGTTAGCAGATTGTAGTAAAACTTTGTCATTGGCCAGCTCATTCTGGCATTTGAATAATTACATTAACTAGTCTCACAGTAATGCTACAACTATTAGGTTGAACGTTCCAGGCTTGAAATTCTTGTTTGCAATTTGGCCATTTGTTTTTCATTTAAAGCAGGGGAATAGGGTCTTACATCTAATTAAAATTTCAAGATTTACTGTTTGTATAGTTTTCAGTAGGCAATTATCACAAATTCAATGATAGACACTTAATGCAAAGACTTAAACCAAGGTTGTTGCCCTCCCTGTTGCCCTGTAGTGCCCCCTGTTCTGGGCTGATGGGTGGGAGGGGGGCTTTCATCCCAAACCCCAGTTAGCTCCTCTGTCCCTCACAATCTGCTTAAAATAGCCCCAGTCTGGATTGGGCAACAAAAAGAGAGTTCCTGTCCCATTTGAATGCAATATAAAAAAATGACTGTCTTTAAAACAAACTGTAGTACCCCCAGAGTTGAGAAAATAATGTTGCAGAGAAATCAAGACAACATGTACGAAGAAGCACGTTAAGAAGCAATGGCAATGGCTCATCCCAGATACATCAAAGCTTCCCTCTGCTGCTAGTATGAAGAGGAGGGCCGATAGGATCTTTTAGCATTCAGAGTTCACGGTTTCTTTGAAATTGTCCTGTTGCAATGAATACTGATCAGCCCATTACTGAGAGGAGGCTTCCAAAACACCACAGCCTAGATCAACATCTAGCTGCCTCAAATGACCGGCTATCTAAATGGTAATGTCCATTCAGGCATCCCATATATGCATCTGTAGGACACCATATTAAACTCATTGGCATCTCCTGGTGTGTGTTTCTCTCCCTCTGATTATTTATTGACATGCAGGTGACTTTCCACATCGTGGCCTAGTTTTGTTCTTGAAGAGTGTAAGCAAGCTTTTTGACCCAGCTGGCATTTGATAGATGAGAACACCAACCCAAAAAAGAAAAGTTCTTTCTGTCCTCACCAGACAAACAACAACTTCAAATTGTTAAACCAACCTAGATCTATTTTTTCACAAGCGTCCTCTTGTGGTCCTGTGAATAACGACTGGCATCTCTCTGACCTAGCTTTACTTTGCTATAACACCACTAAACCTCTTAGGGGGTTGGTCAGGTGGACGGTTTGAAGTGCAAAATGTTGTTCCCATCCTGTCTCCAACCGACAGTCAACACTGGTATATCTTTCCCATGACCACCATCTTTCCCAAACATTAACCAAGAGAGTTCAGATGTGTGTGCATTGCCAAAGAAACATCAGTTTGTCACAATCCACCATGTTTGTTGTCTACATTTGGCATTGTGTGCCTGGAACGCTTGGATGTTGGAAGTAAGACATTTCAACTGGAAAACTCAGCAGTACTAAACCTGTAAAAAAAGGTAACATTGACATATTATTACCTTTTAAATTGATGAAAACTACAATGAGAGCAGTGAGAGTGAATCAAAACAGCAAAGTTGCAGGCCAGACAGCTAAACAATTAGATTAAACTCTCTATAAAGCTCCATAGAGCTGATGGGAACTGCAGAGTCAGATCATAATTACATGTCACTTGTCGCTTGTCACTATGGACGACCCCTGTCACATTATACAGTTGATCCATTGTTGTAATAAATATTTGGATTATAGCCACTTTAATGTCCAATTAAAGTTCAATTGCAAGTTTTTTTTCCTGCCACAGCATATAAAGCTGCTCTGTAAATTCAAAGTCTTGTGTTGTCTCTTTAGAATAAAGTTTGTACCCCAAAAGTTCCCCTGACAGTAACACTCACTAACAGGCAGCAGTCTGCCACAAAACACAAAATTAGCTCCAGATTTTGATCTGCAACCCACAGCAGCTTTCGTGCTAATGTCTCCTTCTAATCTCAGAGCATGGACACATTCCATGTCTTGCGTTGCACCTTGGTTTGCTCTCTTTCATCAGAGGAAGAGAGGTCTGTATATACATCATTTGGCAGGCTAGATAGATAATTATCTAGTCAGCTGTAGCACAGCTTAAATTTTGATAATTTGGAAAAATCAAAACCAGCTTTGTAAACAGTAATGCAAAGATATATTGTGATCAAAATGTAACTTTTACCTTTTATCTAACACTTACACACAGTGGAGGGTGACATTGGTAGCTCTAGATAGAAGGTGTTGTTGGGCTTACACACACACACACACACACACACACACACACACACACACACACACACATTTTTACCATATGTCTCTTCTTATTCTGGGTGACTTTCGCATTCCTGGGCCTGAAAATGTGTTTGCAGCTCATATAAAAGACCAAAATAGAGGTTGCTGGGTGAATGTTAATGATGCTGAAATGTGTGAGTGTGTGTGTGTGTGTGTGTGCGCGTGCATTCACGTGTGTAGGTGATTTGTCATTGTTGTTGTCACTCCGTCCACTTCACACACACAAGGACATTTGGAGAGCATATCAAACTTCAACATGTGACATTAGGAAATCCAGGTCACTGAAGTATGACACAGAGAGAGAGTGATGGGGGCACAGCACATTTACATGCCAGTCTACAACTGTGTTTTTCTGTTTGTGTGTGAACTGATGAGTGAAGTGTGTTCCTTCCAGAAAGACGAGCAGCAAAGCTCACACACACCCACACACACACACACACACACACACACTCCTCTGTCACTTCATAGTGCATATATGTGTGTTACATGTTTGAGTGAGTGACAGTGCTGCTGGGAAAGAGGGACCCCTGGCTTTAGAAGGGAGTGTGTGATAATGGGGCTCTGGTTATGTAACAGAAACCAGAGTGTGTGTGCGGTGGGGGTTAGGGTTGGATAGGGGCTCGAGGGGAACAAGCAGGGGTTTCTTCTCCACAGTGCGTGAAGGAATGCCCATAAATCCATAGACATTAGATTTGAGTCTAGCACTGTTGACACACTGTAAAATGCAGCTTTACACTGTGATCATGCTCTTTTTATTACATTTTCACCTTTATTTAAACTAAACAACTAAAAGGTCCACCCTGACAAAGCCTTAACTCTTTCTGCTGTTCAAAACGGTAGAAGATCTGATGGATTAATGATGAAGCCATTATGTAATTTATGTGAACACTAAGAACTCTTTCATACCAGATTAAAGTGTAGATTTGTCAATCTTCTGACTTTGGGGCCTTCCCATGGTTGTATTTAAAAAGAACACAGCAGTGCATAATACTCCCACAACACATAATGAGTTATCTTACACTAGAACTATGAGCAGGATTGTCTAATTCTTCTACAAACAAAAGTGTATGCCATCGGAATTACTTTAAAAAGACTACATTCTCATAAAATGTAGTGTTTTATGTCTAGTAGCATTATGGAGAAATGTTATTGTGAGTGGGTGCATGTTTTGTTGGTATGTCGTGCACACCTGATGGACAGCTATGTGTCCATGTGCATGCAAGTGACTTGATATACAGTCCTGCAGATGGTTTCACGCAATTCCACTGATTGACAGTTGGTGGTAAAATGCCAAGAAACGTAGCAATGCACCACCAAAGGCAGTGAAGAAGAAGTGTGATAGTAAGCAAACATGGTTGTAAACACAGTGTCTACATGTATCACCAAGTGTAAGACTTTAGTGCCATCATTTAATTCAATTTAAGACCAATTTACAATAAAAATAGCCATGAGATGTGAAAATATAGGCCTACTTTTCTGAGTACTTTTCGGCAGTTCAAAACTATAAATAAGGCAAAATGGCAATAACTGGTTGAGTTAATTCAATTCAATACATTAAACTTTATTTGTCGCCGGGGGGCAATTAAAGATGGCTTCATCGCCCTCCGGGGACAAATAAAGTATTTGATAAAGATAAAGAAAATCTTTTTTGTCCTAATGATATCACTATCACTACAGCTGTCTTAATACCAGAGTCTGAAATGAGATTATATGAGGGTAGAACACCAATTTCTATGCTGAAAGTCAATTAGAACCCTGTATTATTACTGGTTTTCTGTTTTATAGTTTCAACATGTTATCATAAACAATCTAGTCAACTTCCTCATGAGATTGAGGAGATTTACTTTTTACAGTTTATCTTTTGCTCATATATTGGTGGAGTTGGACAGTTATTTACCTGGCAATGTTTCCTACTCATAATATGGCCAATATATTTCCTCATTTATATTCTGGATGGGGAATGTACGAGGGACCATGTGATGCGAATCACCATTTCAAGTTGACATGACATGAAAGAGGCTTGCTCTGAAATACTGGAGGTGAACAGTTGAAAGTCAGCACTGGAGAAAGAGCTAAAATTAGGTTGAAAGTAAACCCATAGGAACTGGCCATCACATTCCCAACAGACGGTCAACAGGGGACAAAGTTTGCAAACCAAATAGCAAAAACATAAAAGACTGTAAAAGAATAACAGAGGTTTGTAGATTTTGCCAAAGATTAAATGTACAAGCATTTTTCCCTTTAAAGGAATTTTAGACTATGCTTACATCATTCAATAAACAAATATTTTACACCAACTCAAACATAATTTAAGACTATTTAATCCTTTTTAAGGCATTTGATTAGTAAATCTGAAATTACATTGTAATACTTTTTAAAAGCCTTGAATACAATGTTTCTAATTCTTTTAAAAATTGTCTTTGTAAATGTTTCATGAGAAAAGAAAAGTGTTATTAGATCCCAAATATATTCACAGTCTGTTCTGGTGGAAAACACTGAATGCAACATTTACAGTAACATTTGTGTAATACTTATTTTAGGAACTTTATCAAAAATATAAAAATGTCATCAGTGATGAGTAACTCACTAAGCCATACAAGAGTCCCATATAAGAGAGCCCCATTCACATAGTGTAACACACCATGCCTGTTGAGGTGTGTTTTCAGTTGTATTGGGAGGATTGTTTGGTGTTATGGGCTGTTCTGCCTATAACAGCAGAGCAAGGCTCAAGTCTGTGGGAGCTGTGGTTGGATACACACACGAACATTCCCTGACCAATTCTCTGCTCGTTGAGATACCTGTCAGGTTTTAGCTTGGGTTCAAAGTTCAGCAAGTTCAGCAAGACATTGTGCGCAGCTCACATAATGCAGCGCTGGATCACTGCCAGACAAAAATACACATACACACAATAATGGTGGAGGCTAAAGCTGTGTTTCTGCCATGATGTGAACACCACTTTATACCTGCCACACTGATCTTATGGCTGAACACATGAAGGACGGTTTACACTGAGCAGCTGTCAGTATAAGTTATAGCTCTGCTTTGTTCAGCAAGGAAGATATTCTCCTGGAGACAGACTGCGAGAGAAAGAATGAGAAAGAAAGCAAATGTGCGTGTGTGTGTGTGTGTACACTTGTAATGTGATAAAGAATAGGTCTGCAGGCCTATACCTTCCTAATGCTAACCAGCTGTGGCTAAGGGTACTATTCTATCAGCGCAAACATAGATAAAGCTTTTAGAATGTCCCGCTACATCCGCTGATACAACTATCACTTGCATCATGCTGTTCCTCTTCCATAAAGAGAGGCCAAGGCCGGAGACAGGAAGCAAGAGGGTTTAAGTTCAGGAGTTAAACTGGGACGTGTAAGGACAAGGAGCCCTCGTACTTGAAGGTTAGGAATGGGGAAAGTAGTGGACATTTAAGTACAACACACACCACCTGCAGTGCATCGCAGCATTTGATGTGACACCCATAATACACAAAAGACATCATATAGACAGAAGTATAGCAATAGAGACCAACGCGTCATACTTTGAAAACCACAACCCCCAGTCACAATATGTAACCATGATGTGTATGAGAATGAAACAGAAGAAAGATGTCAAATCAGCAGCCGCAGCAGAGAAGAAGCTGCTACTTTGTAGCTTATATGTGTTATTTAATTTATTATTTATCATAAAGCATCATCATCACATACTATTTTTTCTTTACCCAGTAGTTCAAATACTATTTCCATCCCAGGTCTTGAATTTGACTTTTTTCAATATGACACATAGTCAGAGTTTTAAGTACATTGCGACTATGAGACATTGCTGCACTAATCATTATTTTAAAGAACAATGGCTCAAGTGACTGTGTGTATTGTGAGAGGGCCTGACGAACCCACAATAACTCTGCAGTTGCCCTCAGCTCCACAGAGCGTTTTAGTGTCTTTTCACAGTTTGGGTTTTACCGCCTGAAACTTTGCTGTTTTGGTTCAGTCACCGCTCTCATCCACCTCATTTTCAGCCACATAAGACACCATACTGTACACTACCTTCTTAGCACCAAACAGCAGACAGACAAAGTTAGAGATTAGCTGGTGAACATAGTGGAGCATTTAGAAGTTAAATATTGTTCTCACGACTTGGTGGAGGCTAACAAGATGTTCCTTAGTACGTTAGTCATATGAACTTTATAAAGTAATAATTTATGTCAGTAAATCTACATGCACTCACGAAACAGGGTTACTCAGAGAAATCAGGTTAGACAGGTATCAGTGTTTGCATCTGTTAATACTGGTAGAAATCACAACTTCAGTTTCTTTTTCAATCAGTTCCTTTGTATTTAATCCACCATTGCCATAAAAAAAGCACGACTAATTCAGCTCATGGTCATTTTACTGTGTAGATTTACATCCCCATGCAGCCAAAACATTAGTGTTATGGAGGCTGCTATACCAACCGCCTGCCAGCTTACTAAGCTTCAGCGTTCCTACTGGTGGTGTAAAACAGAAAAAAAACCTTTAAAGATATGTACGTCTACTGTCATTAAACAGAGGTCTCCCACAGCCCTCTCAGTTAACAGGAACTTAGGAATGAAGAAAGAAAGACCTTTCAGTGATAGTGTCTGCTCTGAGCTTATATTGTTCTTATAACAATATGTACTGGTAATGTCAGTATAATTCTAATACACACAACGAGAAACGACAGAGAAGATGTGGTTCTCATTATTATGTTCAGTAGAGAAAGTAGGATTAGACTGAAGAACTGAAGACAGACATGAACATGGACTGAACCCTTAACTGTGGCAGTCTCTTTCACCATCTAAACCTCCAAACATCTGTAACAATGTGCCATTGATCTAAGTGATTGACTGTATAATCAAACTTAAGGGGAACATAAGTGATACAACATAGATTAACATAGATTAACAATAGACAATAGATCACTTGTTATATGTTTGTTCTTTGCTCTGGATGCTACGGTGTAGCAGTATGCATTGATTGCATATGGAGTCAAACTTACTATGGGGAATAATAGAAAACTTTAAAATGTAAAAGAATGAAACCTTCACAAAATGTTAATATATAAATTTTTAAAGCTTTTATAAATGTATTTATAACATTTTTATTTAATGATGAAATAATAAACTCAAAGAGAACATATGTCTTTAAATTATGCCTCATTTTCAGTGCACATAGAGAAATGAAAATAAAATACTGGAATTTAAAAAAATAAGAAACTAAAAAAGAGAGCAATCACTGCTCTGATTTCCAATCCACAGTATTTCGCTGACTCTCCTGATGTTATAATTTCTGCTAAACAGAATATTCCTTCATGGCAGCATGAGCTTTCCTACCAGGCCTGCCTCTTATATCTTTTTGAATAACAGACATACAAAAGCAGCCTGAGGGCGTTTGATGTCTTTGGTAAACACTGTAAGTACTGTGGTTACTTCTGCAGCGGGGGAGCTCAGTTGTGGATAGAAAATAAAAGCCATGAAATGGAAGGATCATGGCACCATGGTAATGGACTGTATGAAATGTAGGATAAATAACAGGAGGGTGAAAATGTGCTCTCTTTTTCTGACTTTGAACTTGAGAATGGGTTCATAAAATTCTCCAAGGGGCTAGGGCAGTGTCTCCACACAGAGTTAGGGTTAGATAGTTACGGTTTTGTTCATCTTAAGGGTTTATCTTTGCCCCAAACTCAACAGCTCGGCACTTGGGCTGACCTTTGGGGCAACATAAATTAAAAAACAAGGGACAGCACAAGACAGCTACAATATTTCAGTATGATAAATTATGGGTTTTGGTTCAAATGTTTCTCAACAAAAGTTTAGAAGTTTTAGAACAAGCATTATATAGAATTGTATACATTATATATTCATGGGTCTAGTGATCTAGATCTTGCGTCAATTCACACCATTTTGTTTCTAAATTGCAGTTTACAAAACAGAAAGTGGTTAAAGTAATAAATATACACACTCTTGTATTTCAAATTGGACATTTATAATTACAGAACAAGGTTTTGAATATAATGTTGGCAAATATTTCCTAATCTTTTATTCCTTCCTCTTCCTTCCTTTGATATGCATCAACTTTGTCGGCTTACGGAGTTGCTCCATAACATCCCATAAATATCTTCTCTCCAAACCCACTGTCTGAAGGCTGATACTTGGTCCACAGTCATCCTGGATCTGTAAAAATACTGCGGAAAGTACACACGCTTCATATCACATAACACGCCTACATACACTGAAGCACGCTACGTCAACACAAGCCTGAGGTTTAAAACTGCTACAGTTCTCTGGGTGCAAATCCAGTCAAGGTCGAGGTTCAGTTGAGTTGTCAGTCGCTCCTATTTTATTCGATTTAGAGAATCAGAGTGACCTTACACTTTGATTAGTGGAAGAGACGAGACAGAGAGACACACTGAGTATCAAAAACAACACCCAATCTGCTGAGCCACAGACTTGACTCACAGAGTCAGTGTAAACAATGGACTTTAAGTGATTCATGACTAAAGATAATTGTACTCATGTGCCCTCAAAAGCTATTTAGAAACATTCCTTACATGACTACCAGCCCTTAATGCCACACAGGCTCCATGTTATGCATTTTGTACATAAATGATCATGATCCCCAGTGGATAAACTGTACTGCCATAAATTATCAAACAGTGTCCGGGGCCTTTATTTAGCTCAACTGCAGAGGGTCCCATGCCTTCACTTGAAGATGGCTTATATTAGAAACAGTCCTTTTTATTTGAGAAAATACGGTTTTCTTTGGCAATTCTCTGGCTTCTCATCTAACACCACACCTCAGATGTACTTTATGTTTTGTGTTAATTAGCCAATATTAGCATGCTAACATGGAGCTATGGTTGGGAATGTGGTAAACATGATACCTGCTTAATATCAGCATGTTCGCATTGTCAATGTGAGCATGTTAACATGCTGATATTATCATTAAGCTCAAAGCACTATACAGTACAGCCTCACACAGCAGCTAGAGTGGCTGTACACTTGTGGGCTTGTTGAGGTGTTGTTTTCAGGGAGAGTAGTTGCCAAAATATCATATTGTGGAGCTATGAAGCTCATTTCAGATTTGTCACATAAGCACTGGTCTATGGCTGGTCGTTTCAAATGTCAATCAAACTTTTCTAGACAAAACAGACAGCTCTTGAACACATTACAAAACAGTACGGACTGTACTCTTAGATAGTCAAAAGTCTGGCTATGTAAGACTAACATGGGGCCTTAAATGCTCAACATAGAAAGTTGAGTAGAAACTGATCTCTATCTCTGTTGAACAGAGATACTTAAATTAAACCTAAACTAGTGTTTGCAATAGAATGTTCTCACTTTGGACAAATTTCTTATATATTTATGTCAGTTTGGACAATTGGACCTCATAAGGGCAGTTGAACAGGAACATACAAAGACTGCATTGATGAGTAAAAGTATAGGCAGGTCCACGTATGTTCTGCTGGTCACCAAAATACTGTGGTCATAGTGAACATTCACAGCAGCGCAGCACAGAAACAAGGACATTGAGAGCTGTGGGAATAACATGGTTATGTAACACACAGTAAAAGAGGTGCAGGCAGGAGGAGCAGTGGAGGGAGGAAGGCTGCTGCCCTGAGACAAAAACAAAGTTATAACACTTACCAGAGAGGTGCTGAGGTTTGTTAAAGTCAGAGTCAGGGTCACAGGTGGCAGACTGCTGTACCAAGGCTACATAAAGAGTCTCCCTTGTCATCATTCAAGCTGTGACCTCTTAGGACTGGCAGCCATAAGGGGACAATAGATCAGGGCAGGTAACAGCTGCAAGTATTTCAACTAGACTGCCCTTCTTACCGAAAGAAAAAACTACATAGCTGAACTTTGTATATGTATACGTAAACCGAGAAAGAACATTTAAAGGGAAAATTCATGATTAGAATTGTAAATTTGATATCAGAATTACTTTTTTTAATGTAATTGTAATTGATAAGGATGAAAGAAAACTCACCACCCACACAGGTGCCTAATTAGACCTCTCCTCAGGACTGCTGAAAGTGGATATTTGCATTGATTATTGGTTTGGTTGCAATGGCAAACAAAAAGGGAAAAGTATGGGCTTATCCAGGCGAATGCAGATACACTACCGTTCAAAAGTTTGGGGTCACCCAAACAATTTTGTGTTTTCCATGAAAAGTCACACTTATTCACCACCATACGTTGTGAAATGAATAGAAAATAGAGTCAAGACAT
>JAVQJD010019250.1:0-11413 GCA_036023655.1 Nannoperca australis
TAATGTTACTTAATGTTACTTAATGTTACTTAATGTTAACTAATGTTACTTAATGTTAACTAAAATAAAACTGTAAAATGTTATAACTTAAATAACTTCCGGCTACAAAACTTTCTTTGTTTTATTAAAAACTGGAATATTGTGACTTCAAAACACGTCTTTATAGAGGCAGTGTTAAAATAAACACTATGAATCTTTCTCAGTATTAACTAGCTGTCAGACTCCGGCTGCTCTGAGAAATACATTACAATATAATCTCCATATAAGTCCTGCTCATATCAGTGTTTTTAGCACAATTTTCCCCAAACTTCAGTTTTATTTTCCGGCACGACACCCAGAATTTTTCACACAAATACTTTAGGGTGTCATTTGTTATTCATAGTCTTGCACAGTGTTTTCCTCCCCAAAGCCCAAATCAAATCACACAGAGGTGTAATTACACCAATGAAGCAATGTTGCCTAGAGGGGTTTTCAAATTTGAACAATGTGAGTTTTTCTGCTTCTTCCCAGACTCTGCAGCCGCTCTACCTGAGAACGACACCGGACTAGAATTCCTTTTTGCTTTTCCAGAGAACATCGCCTACTATCACCCTGATTCCTCCAAAAACAAGGTCCAGATCACTGCCTTGTACAACAACACGGTGGTCACCATCAACCCCACCACAAAAAACACACTCAGCGCAGGGGAAACGTGGGTTCTCGCACTGGATGCAGACCTGGAGCTCTGGGACCAGGACTTATCCAACAGCTTCCTGAAAATCACCAGCAGCAAGAGCATCACTGTCAGTGCGGTCAACTTAAGAAACAACAGTTTGCAGACTGGTCTGGTCATACCGACCGACAAACTGGTCACGCAATACCTCATCCCGCCGGTGCCCACCATCTCAGGAACCACTGACCCCGCCAGCATGGTCACAACAACTGTAACCGAAAGAAGCCCATTCAAACTCATTATCATCAACACAGACCAGGTGAACCAGGTAACCGTTGCAGGCGCAGTGCCCAGCGAGTTTTCGCTTCAGCCCAACGAGATCGCTCAGATCTGGGTGAACGACTCGATGCAAACCGTGATAGCCACTAAGCCAGTGGTGGTCCTCTTCGGTCACAGTTGTGCCATCCGGTACAACTGCACCTGCGGACTGCTGTACACGAGTCTGCAGCCGGCCAGTGACGCGCAGCTGACGTTCTACATCCCTCAGGCTCTGACCACGAATGCCGAGAATCAAACATTTGTACTCGTGTCAGAAGCAAACTCCACCAAGGTGCTGCCCTTCAACCCGAAATCACCGATGGTCAACACAGCCGGCACGGCCGTCCTCTACCGTCCAGGCCTACTCCTCAATCTGATAGCCAAGACGGACTTTGTCGCCTGTTCTGTCATCAACTCCATCCTGGACGCACAAAGCTTTGCTGTGATCGTGGTCAACAAGGATCTCACCAGTGAGGTTAATGTTGGAAATCTACCTCCGGAGAGTCCACAGTGGCAGCCGCTGACGGGGACAGACTATGTCTCCACACAAGTTGTTCTGGCGTCTGGGAAGAACGTCATCTGGCACGCTTCCTCCGTGATGGCGGTCTACTTTGTGGGGTATAATGGACATACAATGATTGGGAACCCAGCACCCATCATCAGTCAAATCCCTGGTACGTAGCTGCACCGTGAACACGAGTCACAAACAGTTTATGGTCTGACCTCCACCTCCAAAGTGAGGAACTCAGTCCTGACTTTAAACTTCCAAGTGTTTGGTTTAAGAGTGTTTCACAAAGGTTTTTTTCGCTCCCCACAGGTCCGGTCGCTACCACTATCAAGCTTTACGTTCTCGCCTGGAACAGATTACAGTTTAAAGTACAAACAGTGGCAGATTTACTTTTTTTATTTTTTATTTCTGAAACAAGTTCACAATTTCAGTCAGAGGAAGACTGAAAAGCAGCTTCTGTCTGGTGATTATAATCACAGCCGTCTCCTGCAGATAACTAGCTATCTAGCTAATAAAGCTAACTTTTAGCTTTATGAGTTGGTTTAAATGCTACACAATATCATGCTAAAAGCTTGAGGCTAATGCTAACAGGACCACATCATTCTCACCAGCTGATGATCCATGTAGAAGACATGGAAATAAAGAAACAGCATTGGTCTGCAGTGTAGAGCACGTAAACATAACAGGAGGCGCTAACATTAGTTTAAAACTGTGAAAGCATCCAGACTCGGTTGCTAAACTATGATTGTTTAGCTGTTTGGCTAATTGTTGTGATGCAGTGAATCAGTGAGTTCCTTCTAACTTCAGTTTTCACCAACAGATTTCAGGGGTTGTGTCTTGTCTCCGGAGGTCGTAACAATCGGAGAAGTCGCAATGAGCTGGACAGAATCCGTGCAGTACTGCCAAGACCAGAAGCTTGGGCTGGTCACCTTCCCCAGCGCCCAACTCGCTCAACAGATCTACAACAAGATCAGCCAGGCCAAGACCAAAAGCCTGCAGGAAGTGTGGATCGGCATGCGTCGGAGCTCCCTGAACGGGGAGTGGTACTGGGTGGACCAGACTCCAGTCATTTACACCAACTGGGCGAAGGGGGAGCCTGGCACGGTGCTTGAGGGCCAGTGCGCTATCATGAGTCTGAAGAACAACATGAACTTCGGCTGGGCTGATAACGACTGCTGCATGGCCGCACAACCCGTCTGCTACCGCGCCCCCGCCCTGTTACCCGTGTAGTGGGACGGTGCAGCAGCGAGACGACGGTCAATGGGACGAAAAACACGGACAAACCTCGTCAACGAACAGGCAGCCGAACGTTTAGCACAAAATAGAGGTCATACAGTGTCCATAACCTTCTTAATATTCTCACTCTAGTTTAACAGTAGCGCTAATGTTATTGATATTAAAGGTATAAAGGTTATTCCAGTAATATTACAGTTTACATTTAATCTAAAATGGGATTTATATCTAAAAAATCATGTCAAACTAATCTGTTGGTGTGTTGTTTGCGATGCAACGTTCAGAGGTTTCTTTAGCCACGTAGCTTGATGAGGTTTGTCCGTGAACTCGTTCATGAAAATCTAACAGCAGGTTTAAGGTCCCGGTCGCACCACAAACTTTCCATGTGAGGTTTAATTGATCAGAAGCTGCCAATCAAGCTAGCTAGCTTGGGTGCTTTCAAGCTAGCTAGCTAACTTTCTCACAAACAAAACAAAACAAAAACAGAATTAAGGATAACCGGTATCAGTAGAGCCACACACTGAGTTCAGGTACTTTTTCCAATTCAAAGTCTGAATTCCACTTTTACTGAGCTTACTACAATGTTTATTTCACCAACATGTGACTTTAAATGGATCACCAACCAACACAAACAATTATATGAAGACATGGTCTCAGAGGGACATTTTACAACTGAAGAATAGATATATTTTGTAATATAAACCTTGCCCCAACATTTAAGCAAACGTTGAGAGCAGCCATAGCATGAATATTATGGTTTGGAAACTTTGATTTGGAGATTTGGAGAAGATTCCTCCAAATGTGTAGGACGAGTAGCGGGACAACATGTTTGTCGGTGGAAAAATCAATGCAGATGCAGATTTTCTTTCTGAGACTTAAGGATCAAAACATCCCTCAACAGAACGTAAAGTTTGTTGTCAGAGCTCCACCATCTGGCCAAATTGCACCAAACTGCACTCTCCGGGTCCTCAGGGACAGAGATTGACTGGGACCTAAAGCGGTACTAAATTTGGCAAAATATATATATCAATATATCAATATATATATATATTGATATATTGATATGTTTGTACAGGAACAATGATTTCCAATCAGTGTGTAGCACAATTAACCTCCAGTCTCATGTTATTAGTTTTAACCATCTGAAACACCTGCAACAGGGAAACCGTATAACCGGTCACATGTTTAATGGCGGCTTGCTGTTTTTTCGTGTCTCGTCGATCGTTTATCGCGTTCCACTTTCAACATAAGCCTGTAACGCTAACAGCTAATGCTAAGCGCTAACGCTAGAGGGAATAGGAAAATGTAGCTTTAGCTAAGGCGAGCTGGCTAATGCTAACTTATATTTAGTTGTTGCATTGTTTAGTTCTACATTTAAACAGAACATTAATAATCTTATAAGGTAAAATACATTCAGATTCTGGTGTTTGACTGAATACTGATCATTGATTTATTGTCTTTAACTCAGCAGCAGCTTGAAGTTCGTTTCCTGAATCTCTTGTGTAGAAAGAATAAACTGCCTGTTCCATTAAATATGTTTTAATGTAAGAAACTCGACTGCTGTGGTGTTTTATTTCCCACTAATACTTGTTGCATTATTAATGAGGTGTGACAGCTTTTTCTTTTTCATAATTATATTATTATATTATATAATTAGGAACTTGTGATGAACAAGGAAAAGGTTTTCTTCAGGACTTTATTGGATGTTTATCATGTTGAATAAACTACGTTACAGAGTTATTAAAACTTTATTCAAAGTTTATAAAGAGCTTTAAAAGCTCAATCAAGGACTTGAAATAAAGCGTTATAGTGTTTTACAGAAGCAGGTTACTTCCCCCAGCAGCTGAGTCCCTGCAGAGCTCCTCCCTGCACCACCCACACCCCCACCCCCACCAGCAGGAGCACCTTTGCCCCCAGAGACGCAGACAGGAGGAGCAGCAGGGGAGCGGAGGCCCCGGGGGTGGCCGGCGGGGGTCGGGGGGCCAGGACGTACAGGGTGGCCTGCTCTCTGCCCAGCGGGTTGGAGGCGCTGCAGGTGTACTGCCGGCCCGGCTCCACTTCTCTCAGCTGGCTGACGGTGTGGTAGAGAGCCGCGGAGCCCTGAGCCAGCGGGCCGCCCTGCAGCAGGTCGTCCGGGCCGAGCCACTGGACGTCCGGCGGCGGGGAGCCCTGGACCCGGCACACGGCTCTGTACCCGGTCTGCTCGCTGCCCTCCACCGACAGGGCCAGGATCTTTGGAGGAGCTGCAGGCAGGAAGAGGATCAGTTACACTTTTACACTCAGTGGAAATGTTTGGCTGGACTCGGCTGTACCCTCCACTCGCAGCCGGGTTCCCATCTTGTCCTCGAAGCTGACGTGTTCCCGCCCCTGGACCTCCACCCGGCAGTAGTAGCGTCCGCTGTCCTGCAGGGTGGCGCTGTTGATCCGCAGCGACAGGTCGTGCTCCCTCGGGTTGCCCTCCAGCCGGTAGCGCTCGTCCTGCTGGGGCCCCGGCTCGCAGGAGGCCCCGGGCCGGCTGGTGCAGCGGTACAGGACGGTGGCCCCCTGGCCGTGGCCCAGACGCCACAGCACCTGCAGGGAGGAGTGCTGGGAGTGCGTCGGGTGGCTGAAGGTGCAGGGCAGCACCACAGGGTAGCCCTCAATGGCTCGTACCTCCGACTGCACGTTCATAGACCAGCCGTCATCTCCGGAGCCTGGGGGGGGGGCAGTGAACAACACAGTCATGGTCCCTGTTCCTCCTCCAGTTTACCACAAACATCTGGACATACGAGGTTTTAACTCCAGACGGGATGAAAAGGTGAAACTGAAGCTGTGAAAATAAATACTTCCCTCTGAGATGTGAACAAACAAGAAACGACGCAAAACGGATTAAAAAGACTCACATTACCGAGAAATCTGACTTTTCATCTGTTTCAAGATTTTACATAATTACAACAGATAAGGATGTGAGAGTGTGTGTGTGTGTATCTGTGTGTGTGTGTGTGTGTGTGTGTGTGTGTCAGCTCACCTCCTACAACAGATAACAGCAGAGTCAAAGCGCTGCAGACCAACCGGACGTCCATGATGAGACTGCTGAAGAAACTATGCATGAATGTGTGTGAGTGTGTGTGTGTGTGAGTGTGTGTGTGTGTGAGTGTGTGTGTGTGTGTGTGTGTCATCCATGTGACTCAGTACCTCCCAGACAGCTCTGTCTCTGTGTGTGTGTGTGTGAGTGTGTTTCCATTCCTACTTTATTTTTAGTTCAGTTTTGCATCCAGTAAAATCAGGTGAAATCCAGCTGGACTCTGGTTCTTTGTGTCATTTCTAACTTTCTGTATTAGTGTGTTTTTTAGTTTTGACGTGTCAGATTTGTTTCTTATTGTTTCTTATTGGAAACAGTTGAGTTCAGTTTTATTATTCTCGTACAGAGACAAAGTTAAAGACACATCTTTCATTCAGTTCAATTCAAACTGCTTCAATTGTCCCTTAAGAGACACTTTCATTCACACACCTGAAAACTATGACGATAACTAAACTCTGAGATTTCAGGATCAATATGTCCCAAATCTGTGACATGAAATCATTAAATATTATTTAATTTCCATGAAACCTGCGTTTTTAATGTGCAGTAGCTTCAAGGGGACGCTGTGTGTTTCTGCACATCCAGTGAAAGCTAGCTCGTGAGGTAGCCGCAGCTAGCCTGAGCTTTTTTGGTTGTTCAGTCTGTTGTTCCTCATATTTAAATAAGTTAGCGGCTAAATCAAGTCATCATTAAAGTTTTCATGCAGAAGACCAGATGTCTTCTCATCCGGGGGGTTTGAAGAGGTTTCTTTTGTTTTTCATTTCCCAAACTGCAGAAATATAGAAATATAGATATAGATATATTTATAGACCTAAAGCTGTTACAGTGTGGATCAGTGTCTCACAGAGAAACAAGAATCCAGAAAACATTCAGTAAAAACAAGACTTCTGACTTCTGCTTCTGTCAGACTCACAGGAAGTGTTGTTGACGTGTGACACGTTTCACAACACTAGTTGAAAGCTGGTGTGGAGGTCAGGCCGCTTGTGTCTGGTCGGCCTGACGATGTGGCAGCGGTGTGTCGTTCTGTCGGGGATCATCGCAGGTGAGACTCTTCTTCTCTGTCTGAAGCTGTAACGGGGTGGCGAGTCTTTAACTCGTCCAACAACACAAGAAGTGTTTAATGTTTACCATGGTTACCATCTTGGACCAGATTCTTGTGGACCAGATTTGTCCTGAAGTTCTGGTTCAGGTGTGTGAACTGGACCTTTGGTGTAACAACCAGGATGAGTTGAAATACCTCCTTGTGCTCCTCCTCTTCAGGGTGTCTCTCAGCTTCTTTGACCCTGAAGGTGTCTCGGATGGTGTCCGTCCCCAGAGGAGGCGACGCCGTCCTCGGCTGCTCCTTCACCCACGCCCGGCAGCAGCACTACCCCGGCACCATCACGGTTCGCTGGCTGGCCAGAGAAGGAAATGCTGAGCCGTTCTTCAGCTGCTCCGTTAGAAACGACTCCTCTGAAGGACTCGACGGCTGCTCGGCTCCCGGATTCAGATTCTCCCTGAAGGGAGATCCTCGTCGAGGGGGGGCGTCGCTCCTCATCCGCAGGGTTCAGCTGGACGACAACGGGACGTACTTCTGCCGGGTGGAGCTCGAGGGCTGGTGGAGCAAGTCCCAGAAACAGACGGAGCTTTACGTGATGGGTGAAGGTCTAAATGTTGTTGACTTGTTTGTTTGTGTGAAAACAAAGATGGAAATATGAAATATAAGTTTCTTCCTTTTGATTTCTTCTTCAGAGTCTTTAACAACAATAACTTACCGCACATTCAATCTTTCATTATTAACAACTACAATAAAACTCTCAGGACGAGACAACTCCTCCATCAGAGTGTTTACAACATGTTCAGGTTAGCCGTCAGCCCGTTAGCATGTTAGCATAGCTCAGCCGTGCAGCTGCGTCACATCATCAGCAGTTTAACATGAAATAATATATAATGTTAATATAATATATATATTTTATATGTGTACAGGAGTCGTGTCACACGTGTAACTTGTGTCTCGCAGCTGCACCTCAGATCCTGAACCTCTCCGTGGTGGAGACGAGCTCCGGCTCCGACAGCGCCCCCCAGAGGCTGCAGTGTGAGGCGGAGGGCCACCCGCTGCCCACCATCACCTGGCGGTCGGCCTCCAGCAGCACGGAGGTCGGCCGGGTCCAGAGCGCCCAGGTCGGCCGGTACCGGCTCGTCAGCTCGGTGCCGTACCTGAAGGAGGACGTGCTCACCTGCAGGGCGGAGAGCCGGCTGGGCGGAGCCGAGCAGAGGTTTCCAGCCAGTAATACTCTGATGATAACTGTGACGGCGTGCGGCCTCGTTGCGCTGCTGCTGCTGCTGCTGTCGCTGCTGCTGTCGGCAGGACTCACCTGCTGCAGGAGGAACACAGGTGAGTTCAGAACATCCAGAACCAACGGGTCCTGGTCCTGTTCTAATGTCAGGCATAAAAGTACAGCTGTGTGTAAACTGACCAGAGCGCCCAGCACCTTTTGTTAGACTCACTATGATCTGCAACGTGCATTCAAACCACAGCCTAGATATAAAGATGGCCGACATGACATCCAGAACACCTGGGTCGCCCCCTGGTGGCAGCTCATAAGCCCCGCCCCCTCCACGTCAGCAGGTGGGACAAACTGTCGTTCTTCTCACGCTGACGTTTGTTCAAGTGTTCGTGTTTTTAATCCGTTTGGTTTTAATTAGTTAATTAATGCTATAAAAATGGGGCGTGGCGTCATGATTGACAGCTGTGAGTCACTGTGATTGGTTCAGGTCGGTGTGTGGGCGGGGCCTCAGACTCAAATATTTCAGCACATTATTTGTGAAGTGGGAGGAAAAGGCGTCGCGTCGGCCATCTTTATTTACATTCTACATGAACTCTACCTCTAGAGTTACCTATCTACCTTCATCACTGAACCACTGAACTTCTTTCACCTGCAGCTGCTGTTTGTGGAAACTCTGCCACAGGTGAGTGATGGTAATGTTGGAGGAGTGAAGACACCTGTTCACCTGTGGTGTCAGTTTGTCCTCCACCCAGGTGTCGAGTGTCCGACACGATCTTTTCAACATTTAAAATATTTCTTTCCAAAACAAACGTTGAATTCCCGTTAAGACGAAGTTCACGATGTCTTCATGTGTTCCTCCTCAGCTCGAGACGACGCATCTCCTGTTGACGGAAACGCTGACGTAGGTACGTGTTTTTTACAGTCAGCTCGTTTAGTCCAGGGGTTCCCAACAACGGGGTCTGGCCCCTGCAAAGGGGCACCAGATGAATCTGATGGGTCGTGAAATGATTAGTAGTTTTCAGACTCTTCTCTGGTCGCTGGGCATTTAGTTTGAATTCTCTTCAGTAAAATAATAGGGAGGAGGCCCCCGGGGAAGACACAGGACATGTTGGAGAGATTATGTCTCTTGGACGGCCGGGGAACGCCTCGGGGGCCCCCCGGAGGAGCTGGAGGCCCTGGCTGAGGACAGAGAAGTGAGGGCCATGTTACTTCGACCCCGACCCGGATAAGCAGAAGAGAATGGAATGGAAATAACTCGATGTTGATGTGATTGTTTCTGTCTTCATGTTAGTGGAGATCCACCGGCTGCAGCGCTGCGACTCTCCTGCTGAGGGCGACGCTGAGCTCCAGCTGCTTTACTCCACCGTCACTCTGACCACTTCCTGTGAGTCCTGTTAGCGCACGAGAGGCTCGTTGGAGACGAACCAGGCGGTCGCTGCACGATGCAGCCGGTTAGATCGAGGCGCCGCAGCTGCTCCCCACCGACTGCAAGACGCAGGGCATGATGGGTAACGCCTGGCTGTCGCCGGATCAAAGAGCTGATTGGCTCTTAGTTTTGACCTCAAACATCAGGTTTTGCAGAGACCAGATTCTCTGTTTAACTGTGATATTTAACTGTCGCGGTTTGGTCTCGTGGGGCTGATGTGAAGAATAATAAAGTTCATCTCTGTGGTCTGCAGACTCCAGGTGGATCTAACAGGATGTAGATATTTCTGACTTCCTGTTTATTCTCTGGAGGTCACAGCGCCCCCTGCTGCAGACGGGTTTCTCTCCAACGAGCCTGTTGTCTGAGGGGGAAGTTATTAAAGTGCTTCCTGATTTGCAGATTGTGAATTTGAACAAAGTTAGTTTCTCCAGCAGCTCTTTATGAACCACCCTGGACCTCCTGGTGGTGCGGTGGTCCAGTTTCAGGGTTCTGGTTCTCTGCATGCTGTCAGAACCAGAGCGTTTGCTGAGTGACTGACTGTTGAGCTGCTGGTTCCACCAACACGAGGTCGTGTTTCTGGACGTCTTCTGGTTTTGCATTGCAAAAGAACAAAAGTCAAGTAAGCAAAGCAGCAGCCTCAGATCTCATGTTGTGTTTCTCTTTACAGCTCAATACACAAGTTTCAACAGCTACAAACAACACCTGGAGACAGGTGAGTCAGGTAATATCATCCTGTAACGTACATAATATACAACACCTGGAGACAGGTGAGTCAGGTAATATCATACTGTAACGTACATAATATACAATCACCTGGAGACAGGTGAGTCAGGTAATATCTTCCTGTAACGTACATAATATACAACACCTGGAGACAGGTGAGTCAGGTAATATCATCCTGTAACAAACATAATATACAATCACCTGGAGACAGGTGAGTCAGGTAATATCATCCTGTAACGTACATAATATACAAACACCTGGAGACAGGTGAGTCAGGTAATATCTTCCTGTAACGTACATAATATACAAACACCTGGAGACAGGTGAGTCAGGTAATATCGTCCTGTAACATACATAATATACAACACCTGGAGACAGGTGAGTCAGGTGATATCATCCTGTAACGTACATAAGATATAAACACGTATTTACGTTAGCAAGCTAATTAGCTACTAGCAAGCAAAGTTGGATAAACAGGCTCTTGTAGCCTCCACACGTTATTCCAAGATGGCCGCCAACTCCGCTAACCTCGCGGTCACACCAGAGACAGAACATGAAGCCTAAATGAGCTGTTTTGTTAGCTCGCTAATGCTAATGCTAACACGCTGCTGCTGACAGAAAGGAATGAGTTTCATTACAGGCTGCAGGTTAGTGTAGATCATGTTTCTAAATGTTTGTCTCTGTGGAAAAGACAGATTTTAAAGGATGTTTCTCTTGTTTTTCAGGCGTCGTCTACTCTCCTGTGAACGTTCAGTAGTGGAGGAGGTATGAAAAACATCTTTCTGCTACCGGATGTTCAGTGTCACAGAGAGTGATGATCCTCTGGTGTTAAACTATTAGAATTTATTATGACAACAGCTGATTTACACACTTTTTTCTTTTGCTCTTTATTTTTCTGGAACAACTAAAGTCTGTTTCTTCAACATCGGATCACATGAACGCTGCAGGAAATATCAGATGTTTCCTTTTATACTTAATGTTTGTTGGACACAATAAATATCTGCTGCTGGCAGTTGATTTGACACCTGATTCATTAGAAACACACGTGAAACTTGATATTTTCTGTTTTAGTCTTTTATTATTTATTCACATAATCGACTTTAAAAAAAAGTAATTCCTCAGTTAAAGGCAGAACAAGCCTGTCACATTACTGTCTCTCACATTTACAACACACACACACACACACACACACACACACACACACACACACACACACAAACACACA
>JAVQJD010019251.1:0-28777 GCA_036023655.1 Nannoperca australis
ATGAGCAGCACTAGGCGACAACGGCAAGGAAAAACTCCCTTTTAACAGGTAGAAACCTCGAGCAGAACCAGGCTCTAGGTGGGCGGTCATCTGCCTCGACCGTGTGGGTTGAAAAGAAAAAGGGGGGGGGGGGGCCGGAGAGAGCGAGCAGGAGGAAGGAGAACAAACAGTAGTACCGTATAACAATAACAGCAACATTGGCGGTTGAGCAGGAACACGGGGGCAGCAGGAGCAACCACAGATCCAGACTCCACAGCGCCGGAGGCAGAAATACCTGCAGAAATCTTTAGGAGAGAGAGAGAGAGAGGGGGACGAGAGAAGCACACAGCTAGGGGAAGAAGGTTAATTAGTGACAAGCATTAATGGGATACGAGTGTGTACAAATGGAGAGGAGAGAGAGGAACTCAGTGCATCCTACGAGTCTCCGTCCTTCTTAATAAAAAAAAGAAGCCGCATTTTTTCTGCATTTATGGATACAGTTGTCAAAAAGGAACAAATGTGTGGCTCAAACAAACGTAGGGACAGTTAAATCAACATGAAGTGGTACAATATTATGGCGTTGGATACTGTGATTTAAATGTTAGGTCTCTTTGTATTGCTGTTGTTTTGAAATGCAACCTGGAATATACAGGTGGATTTTGCATTGTGTTGCGGTTTTTCCCCGTATCTGAGCCATGTGATTATGTAAATGAAATCAAACATCTGAGGTTGCCTAGGTTACCAGTATACATGCTAATGTCAGGAAACATTAAAGCAAAATAAATGAATGAATAATCCAACCACGGTATAAGCATAGAAGGACTCGGGTAATTCACTCTATGCTTATAGCAATGGAGTGTAGTAAATAGCATTTTCATTCACTGCTCATTGGCTGACAGCTCTCACCTCATTCATTCAAGTATTCGTTCCCCTAGCAACAAAGAGGCAAATAGAAAAGGAAGAGGTAAGATGAGTCCATTCTTAGAAACCAATTGAAAAGCAGTTGGGGAGGAATCGATAGTAAGGAGCTGTGCAACTGTTGTATCTGTGTAGTATTTTAAAATCAGCACTAAATTCTAAACCAGATGGCCTAAATTTACTGTGTACATATTTCTATTTGTCCAATTAGACCTGAAATAAAATATTTTTAGTCTTTTGATCAATGACACCTTTTGTATTCATTCTCTATTTGATATTACTCCCATGAAGCATATATTTATAGACTCCGTTTGGGAAAATGATAAAAGCTTTAGGCTACCAGACTACAGTGTACTTTGTTTTATATGAATAATCATTTTTTTCCCTTTGTGATGCTTTTATTTTTACAGCAAGATGTTGAGAAGTTTACAGACATCGAAAAACTCTACCTCTACCTGAAGTTGCCTTCTGGTCCCAGCAGTGGCAATGACAAAAGGTATGTCACAGACACACACTTTACACAAGTTTTCCACTTTGCTCTGGGGCCTTTTTTTTTTGTCTCACGGCTGCTTTGTTATGGCTCTCATTACATTATTGGCACTGTTGTCTCATTGCTTGTCAAAATTTGAAGTCACTATCCACTGGCTGCTACTACAATACTACAGATGCAGTTTAGTCTGATAGCTCCTAAAAATGATGTTGAATTTCAAGTTTTACTTTTGCTTTTGTGACATTATTTTTGGGAGGGGGGGTGCTGTTCTTGGTCACTGGTGAGTGGTTTATTTTTCTTCATACAAAATTATCATTCATTTTTCAGCTGTATGATTGATTATCATTATGAAGCAAACCACTGATATATGTAGATTTTTGCTATACCTAGCTGTCTGTGTTTCATTTGTTTCCCCATATCTATTCATCACCCCAACCCCCCAATTCTGCCCATTTGGACTGAGAATGAGAGGGGGTCCTCCACTCCTGGATTATGGTATTAAAGTTTCTGTATTAACAAGAAATGATGCATATAAGTCAAGGATAGTACCTCACCAGATTTATTTTTCTTATGTACTAATTTCAGTGATCAGAGTTCCATGTCGTCAAGCCGTACTCAACAGATGTATGCATTTAACTGGATACGGAATCACCTAGAAGAGCACCCAGAGACTTCCCTCCCAAAGCAAGAGGTGTATGATGAATACAAGTGAGTGTGTGACTCTCACTCCGGAGTCAGGGGAGGTGAAGGAGGACAGAGGAGGGGAGTAACATACAGTATGTATTAGTTTTATATGAATGTAGTATATGGCTGATTCTCTTCTCTTGCAGGAGCTATTGTGACAATCTCGGCTACAATCCACTGAGTGCAGCAGACTTTGGAAAGATCATGAAAAATGTCTTTCCTAACATGAAGGCACGTCGACTAGGCATGAGGGGCAAATCCAAATATCCTTTAATTCTGATGAACCTGTCAACAAAGTCTGTCTGTGTCGTCTGATGCTGTTTTCTGTCTGTGCTCCACTTTATTCTGTCTACACAGTCTTCAAACTGTGAGCAGGTTAGTTGATGTTTGACGATTGATTTTGCCTGGTGTTCGTGCAATTAAATCGCATTATTAGCTAATCATCTTGCATGCAAATTGGCTGATAGACAATTTCAGCTAAAGTTCTGCTGTCAACAAGTTTATTTGGCCAAAAAGCCAAAAATGAGTTGGTGCTTTATCACCCATGTTGCTTGCAGTGTGAATTTGTGGTTCTGCTTTCAGCACCATGACGATTAGCTCTGACATTTCTCATCAAGACGAAAGGCAAATTCTGTTTTCTTTCAATTAATTTTAATATGAATAATGCCCAGGACGAGGCAGGCGATATAAACAATGAACCAACCTTTGAAAATAATGAAAGGTTGTTTAAAAGTTGTCTAAAAGTTTCTAAAGACCACTAAAAAAAGATTCCACCAAAAAACTATTAATACTTTTGTCACTGCACAAACACATTAACCTGGTCATCTAAAAAGTAAAATAGTAAACCACTACATGCCTGAGGACCTTTGCAGGCCGATAGTGGGGATCCTTAGCACAGAGCTGAAAAGCTGTTAGTTGGCTTTGAGGTGTTTTTTAAATGTACAATTTCCTGCTTGGGTGAGAGGAGGATAAGAGGAATTAAAACAGACACAAAATAAGAATGTGGCCAGACCCAACACAAAACCTAAATATTATATACTTTTCTATATCAAGAGTCATTATGTTTCAGACACCTTAACTCCTTCTCACATACTGTTATAGCGGGTTAAGGAAGAAAGCTTTTGTTCACATGCCGTCCTTACCCAACCTGGATCTGCAGAAATCTGGTGATGGAGTAAGTTACACTGCAAAGACATAAAAAACAAACAGTAAAGATCTACTTTATCAGTCTGATTGCTCATCTACCTGCTGCTGTCTCCTGTCTGACTGTAGTGTGAGCTAATGGAGTCGACGGGTCAGTCCCCGAGCGCTGAAGATGAAATGAGATCTGCAGCCTGTGGGCTGGTGTGTGAGTGGGCCCAAAAGGTCCTGAGTCGTCAGTTTGACAACGTGGAGGACCTGGCCCGCTTCCTGCTCAATAGCCACTACATTGGTACTAAGTCCATGGCTGCACTCACTGTTATGACCGGAACACCCACAGGTAAAGATGTCCTCCGATCTGGTGGTGTGGTACTTGTTATCTGTGTGTCTTTTATGTGTGTGAAGTTCATTGTGTACTGTACATCCTAGTTGACAGCATCATATTGATGTTATTTGAAGAAGGGACATGTTAAGCTGGAAAGACAGATTCAAAAATATAATTTGTTGTTTGCATTTGTGATTATTTGTCTCAGTATGATCACTGTGGGACATCATGGTTTCTACATGCTGAAGATTTGAAGGCGTGCACAATTGTCGTCTGTACATGGTGCTGAAAAAGTAACTAGGTTAATTGAGATGTCTATAAACCATGTTTAATGTTAACGTCCCTAATTACTGCATTTTAGACGAAAATGTTTGGAATAATAAGCATAGGCTGTGTTAGAAACGTTGTGCGACCTGATTTTCATTCATTTCAGTGGACTTGTATTGCAGCCTGCTTCCACAGGTCTGCGCCTTGTTGTCTGTGTACTGTTTAGATGTGAATGATGTTAGAAAGAAATATAGAATTCTAGGAAAATGTATTGTCAATGTACTCTCTACAGTCAAATCTTCACCTTTATTAAATTAAAACCAGGCTAAAACCCAAAGGAACAGTTCTTGTACGTTTCCTCGAAAGGAGGGGCCTCAACAATTCATATTGACATTTTTTCCAATAAACCAAAAAGAAAATATTAAGAATAATAATAAGAGTTTTCCAATAGAGGGGCTAGGGTTTTAAATTTGAAACCTTTTTGCAAGTTTGAAATACTTGATAATCCAGAACTACTGAACTTGACGCTATTGGCTGCGCCTGGTGCGAAGTGCTCTGCTCTCACTGAACCCGTATCTGTGCCAATCATAATTCTGTGAAATCTTCTTCTCCTGACAGGAATGAAGACACCAACTCCAGCCTCTGCATTCGTGCCCACATCTGAGGCAAACTCTTTCCAGCCCCAGGTGAAGACCCTGCCCTCTCCCTCTGTTGATGCAAAGCAGCAACTGCAGCGCAAGATTCAGAAGAAGCAGCAGGAACAGAAGCTCCACTCCCCCCTCCCCAGTGAGACCCAGATCAAGAGAACGGAGGCCAGTACCCCTGGCCCTACCATCCCCTGTGGCAGCCCTGCTCTGCTCTCCCCTCAGCCCACCATAGGCATCGTAGTAGCAGCTGTCCCAAGTCCAGTCACGGTATGTGGCTGAATTTGTCCCACTGATTATTCTCAGACATGTTGTTTATAAATGCGCCTATAAGTAATTTTATCTTCTCACTGTTCTTCCCCCAGGTACAGAGAAGCAGGCAGTTAATGACCTCGCCCAGCCCTGTAGGGACAACAGAGGGGAAAGTGTTGCCTGTGAACTTCCAAGTGGTCACTCAGTCTCTCAAACAGTCCCCCAAAACTCCCCAGAATATCTCAGCTAGTCCTGTGGGTGATCGGCTGGCACGACACGGTACACGGTACGCCCAAATTCTGCCCAAGCCCTCTGCCACCAGTGCCATCACGCTGCGCTCACCGCCCACCCTGCTCATCACCAACAGCCCCATAAAAACTGTGATGCCCACTCCCCACGTCAGCTCAGTCAACGTGGTGAAGATGACGGCCATCGCTCTGGCTCCCAGCAGCGGCAGTACAACCGTGCGTCCTGCCTCGGCGGGTCTGAGTACCATAGCTGCTTCGGACGATTCCCAGCAGACGCACGTCGTGAGCTTGGTGGCCCCTCAGTCTTCTGCAATGAGACCCAGTGTCACGGTCTGCACCCCAACCCTCTGCACTGACACCAGAGTGGTGTCTGAAGCTGGACATGACACAGAGAAAACTGCTATTGGGGGCAAAGATGAGAGAGTGGCTAAGTTCAGGGCTGCCAGTGAGCCAAGCTTCCTGGTTAAGTGTTCTCCGGGTCCAGACAAGGGGGCAAGGATAAAAAGTAACCCCACACCTCCCCCCACCTCTGTAGCTGTAGCTGGGACTCATAACAGCAATAACAGTAACTGCCATGACAGTACTTTGTACTTGACTGTTGATAATCAGAACTCCAATAGCAACATGTCATCCAATGGCTCCTCCGCTGTTACCCCAACATCAAAGGATCCCTGCTTGGATGCCAAGAGCCCCAGGAAGCGCACAGGCTCAAGCGGGGAGTCCCATGTGATACCTGTGAAGAGGGTGTTTATTTCCCAGCAGCCACTGGCTGTAGTTGACAATCCCAAACCTGGAGTCAGTGCTACATTGAAGAGGATCTCCAGACCGGGAACCCCTGCCAGACCAGAGAGTGCCCCCTGCAAAGTGACTGTGAAACACACCTCCATAGGGCCCACACAGATCCTTGCACTCTCTGACTCACCCATCACACACACTGAGGGCATGCAGACTGTTGTCAAACCCCAGGCCTTGGTGGTGAAACGCGAAGACCATTCACTCAGCACTGATACCAGCACTGGAGCTGCTGGAAACAACACGTCTGATCAGGTGTTGCTACAGCAGATCATACCAGCTAACTCAGGAGCACACGAAGCCTCTGTGATGAGTGACTTAAAGAGCACAATATGGGAGGAGGGACAGCTTGGTGAGCTTCGAAAGCAGGCGTTTGCTCAGCAGATGCCAGCAGAACACAAACAAGCCCCTACTGACCAACTTTCCCTCATAGCTCAAACCCCTGAGGCCTCAGGCCAGCTCACCCTCACGCAGGAGATGGTTGACTTTGCAGGTTCTCAGCCCAACATGGACTACTTCCCGTTCAATGACGATGACATGACCCAGGACAGCATCGTGGAGGAGCTAGTTCAAATGGAGGAGCAGATGAAGCTGAAGGGCCTGTTTGGTAGCTGTGTTGATGTGTCATTACAAGGCCAGTCAGCCAGCAATCAAGGCTCTATCCTAAATGCTCACCAGGCCAGCACTCCCTTCTACCACTCTGCCCACAGCAGTACCACTCCTGTCCAAACTCCCACTCCAACACCGACTCCAACCCCGACACCCACCCCCACCTCTGAAATGACGCTTGGACACAGCCTGGCGAGAGAGAGCCCCTGCTCCCGCATGGCTCCCATCACCCCTGTGGATGGAGCCATGGGTCGCCATACCCCCATCAGCACACCACTGTCCAACTGCAGCAGCAGCGTCCCCCCGAGCCCGGTGGAGTGCAGGAACCCTTTTGCGTTCACTCCCATAAACTCAAGCATCACAGGTTATCATGATGCCAGCATTGTCTCCAGCAGCCCCGTTAAGCCCATGCAGAGGCCAATGGCAACACACCCTGACAAAGCCAAACTGGAGTGGATCAACAACCGCTACAACAGCAACTCTGCAGGTCCTTTGTCCAACCATAGCATTGGCATTCTGCCCAGCTACCAAGACCTGGTAGATGACCAGTTTCGTAAGCCACATGCTTTTGCAATTCCCGGCCAGTCATTTCAGGCCCAGTCGAGACAGGATTCTGCTCACTTTGGGCGTTTGACCCCCATTTCCCCAGTGCAGCAGCAGCAGCAGATGGTAACAGGTGTAACTACGCCTACTAAGCAGGAGAGTTTTGCTGTGCCTGCACCTTTGGACAACAAGGCATCAACTTCATCTGCGTCCAGTACTTTCCGTTGCCGAAGTGTTAGCCCCGCAGTGCGCCAGAGAAACTTCAGTGGCAACACTGGCCCTCCAACCACCCCCACGAATACCACCACCACCACCCGAGCCGTGGTTTCGCCCTTTAACTCCCCCATCACCTCTGAGGTGTTCAACATCCTGTCCAACAGCCAGACGGTCAGCTCTGTCCACAGCATGGTCCAGCGCAGCCAGTCTGTACCTCTGAATATCATGATGCAGAGTGAGATGATGCCCGTGCAGGGTCAGAGTAACACCGCCAAAATCACCAATGTTCTTCTCAGCAAGATGGAAGCGGATGGGGATGATTCTGTTCGTGGCCTAGGCATAAACAACCTCCCCTCTAATTACACGGCCCGTATGAACCTTACACAGATCCTGGAGACCACTCCTAGCTTCGCTGGAGGAACCGCTCACCAGACTCAGCTGCCTGTTAGCTCCAGCCCTGCTGCCTTTGAGCTCCAGCAGCATGGCTACCTCACCACTGGCAGTGGAGAACAGGTCAGTTTCTCTACTGGGGACAGCCAAGCACAAGCGGGTCCTGGTGAGCAAGACCAGCAGCAGATCCAGGAGAATCTTGTGCAGACACAACCACAGCTCCTCCTCCAGAGCACACAGCAGCAGGAGGTGGAGGACGAGCAACAGCAGCTGGATTTCAACAACACTGTCAAGGACTTGTTGGGGGATGATGGCCTCAACCCCAGTTCCCAGTTGGTGGGTCAGGTAGCTTCGGAGCTCAACGCCGTGGCCTCCGACTTTTCAAATGACATCAGACTGACCTCAGATCTGTCCAGTAGCATCACTGACCTTAACACGTTGGACACCAACCTGCTGTTTGACCCGAATCAACAGCAGGAACAATATGAAGACTCAACACTGGAAGAACTGAAGAACGACCCGCTTTTTCAGCAGATATGCAGTGATACTGTGAACTCTGGTTTTGACTGGCTAGAAAGCAAAGACCAGCCTACTACAGTAGAGATGCTGGGCTAATGTTATCTTTTATTCTGTAGAATTTCTGTTAATTGTTGTTTGTTTGGTGCGTATGTAGTATATCTGTTTTTAAACTATAGTTTGTTGGGATTTGTCTGGACTTTGCCATTTGTTCTGTTAAAAGTGCCAGGCTTACCAGAAAATCTCTCCTACTGACGTTTAGTTACTTCTCTCCTTTTTCATTTGTCACCCAGAGTTTTAGTACTTAACCACTTTTCTCCCTCATCTGAAATTAGAAAAGTGAGCATTTCAAGTTAAAAATGTGAGTACGTGATGGCAGCATGCACTTGCAAAAAACTGGTTTGTATGGTATGAGCATTAAGAGAAACATAATCTTCCATGTTATAACCAATCAATAATGCAATATTTGTATTTAACAAACACTTAATGAAAGTGAGATGGGTAGGAAATTTGGCACAAAAGACCAAAAACGTATACTGTTGTATACTATTTTAAGTGTGTGCAGTTCAAGTTCAACCAAATGGAGACAATATTGGAATTGTAGTATATGCACATAATAGTTGTAGTACATTTGCCTGCCATATCTGAATATTAAAAAAGGTAGCATATTATGCTACCAGGTGCTGAATTTATGACATAATCTTTATACTTTATCATATACCAAATCAGTAAAAACTGATTCACATCTGAGCATTGTCCAGTGAAATTTTCTTAAAGCCTATACTTCTTGTACTGTTTAATATCTTATAAAGGGAGTAGATGAATCAGTGGGGAGAAGATGGGAATTCAGGCCACCTTGTGGACTATACATTGAAAGGAATCAACAACTGGCTGCCTTATTCCCAAAGTCCAAGGCCTTATGCCATCTTTAGAGAGACTGTATATAGTATAATGTTAAGAATCTTCGTAACCATCCAGAGCTTCATCATATCAAGGCAGCTGTTACTCTGATATTTTCAGTACTATTTGTCCATTGTTTTTGTTTTGCAGTGGTACAATATATATGCGTATTGTCTTGACTAACAACTACACTGTGTGTGCCCTTATCAGAAATTGATTTAGAGGAATTTGATATGCTGCCATTTCATGAAAACCATGGCAGGCACACTTTCAGTCATGAGAATTTCTTTTGGTATGCTTCACTTCCAGCTTGGATTAGAATATCAATGGTATGGAGAAGGCTTGGTAACATAGAAGGCTGGAGGCTGACATGTATGTATTGATGTCATCTTGAGATCAAGAGGAAATTAAATTATGTTTGTGGAGAATTCAGCCTTATTTCCATACCAAAGATGATCTGTTTGAATAACATAAGAGATTATTACACTTAGAGACACTCCTTGTAAACATTAACAACAATGGGAAACGGGCAGCCTCAGAGTTATAAAGTTTTATTGCATTTGAGGAAAATGATTAAGTTGCATAAATCTTATGTACAGTATGTAAATTTGTGAAATGGTCACTGTCCTATGTTTTATAGGTAACCATGGACCTGAAAGCATGTTGAAACCATCACTGCTAGCCAGGTAGGCTATGTGATACAGTAGGATGCTTGCTTGAGTTTTTGGCTATTGTCAATGTTGTATAAGTCATGTTTAAGCTCCATCTGTAAATAGGATAGATACATAGAGATTTGATGTATCAAGACACTATATTATGGCCATTATTCTAGCTAAGTATGTGCCATTTAAAAGAAAAAAAATCAGATCTATAGTCAGCAAGATACTGTATGTTGTGTGTTACATTTCTGGCTCAATGTGTCGTAAAAGTAATGCTGTCTGGTCTCGCTTGCTGATTTTATTTAACTTTTTTTCTATTCAAAGATAATAGGTCTCTGCGGTTGCAGAAGTGATGTGTGCTTTGAGCAGGATCAATAGCATGGTATATTAAGAAAAAAAGTTGTGATACTGTTAGCTGGTTGCAAACATCTCTGTGACAGACATCGTGCTCAAAGCCTTTCAGCAGACACTGGAAAAAATTATTACTCATGTTTCAACAAACTTTGGAGGTTCACATTATTGCACTAAATTTCTATGACACATGGCTTTGCCACATCTTTATGGACAAATATAATGATGGATGCCCACAAAAAAAAAGAAAAAAAGATTTTTTTATGACAAGATGAGTAGGGAAATTACAGAAAACGACTAATTGTCTTGTAGCAAAATGTGCATTAATCTCAGTGAGATACACATTTCCTACTCATTCTCATACATGAGAATATAAAGCATTGAGGGAAAGAAGTTAAATAACCTTTTAAAACCTACATGCTCATTATGTTGATAAATGATTGTATGCACGCATGTGTGATGACTTCTGTTGTACTTTGTATTCTTGGTAACCACTGTCTTCTGTGATTTGGGCAGGTTCTGTTAACCAGACTGGCAGTGCTAGTTTCATAAGTTACATTACTTTTGTTGTGTGCTGTTTACTAAGTTAATGTTCTATATGTTGATGACTGTTTTCTGTCAATTTTACATATTCTCATTTTGCAAAATTAATTTGTGAAGAAATTTAACATTTTCTCTTATTGTTTTCTTTAACAATAAGGCACTGATATTTGAATTTGAATGAAGGAAATGCACCTCTTTATGAGTACGGGAGCTCCATCAAGCAGTGACTCTGATTATTTACCTTTGACTGACCCAGAACCAACTCTGTTAGACTATCTTGTCCATTTCTACCAGTAGAAAAAAAAAAACCCTCCTCTGTGGTGTTGTCTGGTGTACTGCTTAATGTACAGTAGCTTGTTAATATTGCAAACGCGTTGTTTCTTTTTTCAATGGAAAGTACTCACTGGTGAGATTTTTAAAGTGGTTTTAAAAGCCAATAAACTTTTTTAAAGAATGTTCTTGTGTGTTTAAGTGCTGATGATTTTGTCTTTTTATTGTAGTGAATAAAAAGATGCTTCAAAGTATGAGAGAAAGTAACCTTAAAGGACTTAGTTATTGTAGTTTAAAAGTAGTCATACTAGGCATTAATAGTCTAATTGCTTGATTTATTAATTAAACAATTCAACAGCTTATGACACGAAGGTACTGAAGGTACTGATTTTTCCAAACTTTATACTAATACTGAAGTGTATTTGTTTTTGGTCATACATCACACACTTTTAATATTTTAGCAGTCAGGTCTATGCAAATGTATTTCCATCACCTTCTTGGCATGAGGTTAGAGGTCATCAGCTCTTCAAATGACCTCTAAGGTCAGTGGGGGGGTGGCCCCTCCTAGAGACAGGCTCCAGCCAATCAAAGCCCAGTCCGTTGCTCCGCTGCTCTGCTTTCCCAGGGCCTCCTGTTATTCATAACATGTTAATGACCGTAACCCTATTGATCATGGCCAAAGAGCCTAACCTTAAGCCATGTGGAGCCCAGAGGTAACCCCGACCTCCACACCACAAAATTAGGCAACGTGAGTCGACAGATTTCCCAAGAAATACAGGATCATGTTTCCTGTTTGTATACAACATATCAATAGCTGAAGAATGTAGGTAAAGTGAGGCAGCAATAAAGATAGCTCACTAATTTGTTTATTTTAGGCACTTGCCATCCTTTTACACCTAAAATCATCAGTTGAGCTTTTGTGAGAGAAGAAAAAAAGAATTTGTGTCCAGAGAAATAAAATAGCCTTTTTTATGCCAAACTATGCATGCCAATAACTGTTGTCTGAACACAGTAACACAGTAACACAGTAAACACCATTACGGGATGCTATTAACCTGACCGTTGGTTTTGAGCCTTGAATTATGACTAAGGCTTTGGATGATTAAATCAATAGTTAGTTCTAATCAATACATAATTACACTTCGCTCTCCTCATTTGATTGGATATTGAAGCGTGGAGGTTCTTGTTTGTGGCAGTGATCCCTTAAAATAATTGCACAACCATATAAGAGTTACATATTTTAGAAGGCACAACACATTTCCCAGTCTGAATGTGAAGACTGCATTTACCTAAACCAGTGGATGGGTGATTTGCTGATACAGCATGGCTGATCTCACAGCTGGAGCTCATTGTGTTGCTATTGAATGAGGGCTGGGAGACGGGGAGGGTCATTGTCAAAAGGCACGGTCGGTGGATCAATATCTGAATAAATTAAGCAGCTGACTTGCAGCCATCAATATCTCTTCATAATTACCAGGTTCTGTGGTAGAAGCAGATGCCGTTCAGTGTGACCTTATTATCAGTGGTGACTGATGATTCATTATGTTTATCGTATTTTGTTGTCTTAAATATCTGATACACAGAAAATACGATCTCACTAGGTGAAGTTACTACATGGGAAATGAGCAGTTGATTACTGATCAGATGTAGTTTGAAGGGATGTAGTCTATGGACCTGATCAGAGCGTGACATGTTTGAGCATTTTAGCTTTATATAACATGTAAACAGTTTGACAGAAAGCACTCTGCTAAAAACCTTTTAAACAGAAACCAGGGAAAAACCTCAGGAACAGAACAGCAACAGAGGATCGATCCCTATAGGTTGCATTAAAGTGCAGTTTTAAGGAGTTCCTGCCTCTGTGCACTCTTGCCAAAGTTCTACATGTCAAACAACCAAATGTGAGGATAGATACACATAAGGCCACACAGACCCCATTTGTTTATAGTGTTATACATGTGACCCTCTTTGCTGCCAGTTTCAACTCCAGGAGAGGAGCTACTCTGAAAGAATCCCCATCTCTGATCATTACATCATCCTGTAGGTGCAGTGAATTTTCCAGTTCTGCATTTTGTGACAGTTCCTCCTGGGGGCCCCTGGGGTCCTCACTTTGAGGCACACACGCTTGCCTCTGGTACGTGAGACCTGCGCATGCGTGAGAGGGTGGGGGATCGGCACCCCAGTAGATCCGTTGGTCCTCCGCTGCCGGCAGAAGTGATTTGGGGACTACACGGACGTGCGTGCGGCACGCAGGAGAGCGGCGGTTCGCGGTGGGGGGAAATGACACAGCTGTCTGGATAAATGGCGAAGTTTAAGATGAAAGTCCACCAGCACTGGCTGCTTTTTGTTTTGTTTCTTCCTTTATCAAGTAAGTGTCCCGTTCTTGTTTTTGTTACAGATGTTACCTGAACTGACTAATAACGTAACGTCAGCTGCCTATACCTATACCTATACCAACACATCTAACTGTGTATAAAGACAACGTTTTTTTGTGAACCATGTTGACTAAGAGGAGATAATAAGACATGTTGTTAAACTTTTACTATATACTTTCTATTAGTCCTGTGTTTCTCTGTCATTAATGGCAGGTAACTGTTAACGTGAACACGCGTTGTTTCGGATGCCCACCAACTTCACGTCTGATATTTGTGACAGGAAATATACAAACACCATAGCATACATCATTGTTTCTGAAAGATAAATGCTGTTTCTATCAGGATGCTCACGTTACCCAACAATTGATGGCAATAATCCTAATACATTCAACATTTGTGTCAGGACATATAGTGTGTGTTTTATACTAAGAAATGAACAAAATCAAAAAACAAAATCATTATGTATGTTTTTCTTAGTTTTTTTCATCAATGTAGATTTCTTATAATATTTCTGTAGTACCTGATATGTGTGGTCTGTCACTATATATATATATAGTATATTGTTGTGCAGCTCTAGTCCATCCATTACTCAGAAACATAACCAATTAATGTCCCCATTGTTTTCCTCCAGGTGTTTTATCTTTCAGCGAGTTGTCCTTCATCACAGAGCCCGCTGATGTTACTGTTCTACCAAAGGACCCTGCTGTCTTGGACTGTCAGGCTCATGGGCAGCCTCCAGTCACCATCAAGTGGCTGAAGAATGGAGTTCAGTTGGCAGAAAGTGAGCACATACAGTTTCTGCCCAACGGCTCCTTGTACATACCAAAAATAAAGCATACCAAGGGGGAATCAGATGAAGGGTTCTACCAGTGCCTCTCCAAGAACAAATATGGAGCTATCCTAAGCCAAAGATCACGTCTGACTATCGCAAGTGAGTATGGAGAACAGAGTGAAATTACATTTATGGAGCTTACACAGACTCTATTCATATTTTCCACTGTTGGGATCAAGATGAGGATGGGTTTAAGTTGTTGGTGATATACACTTTGTGGTGTCAACATGCAGCCATCAGAATGGCAAGTTCATGGGTTATTAACCTGGAGATGGGAAGCAGATGTACCCCACCCCACTCTTTTTCTTTACTGAGGAAAACCCTCTAAAGTCTCGGTTTCCATGTTATTGGAAGTTGTTCAGACCTGGCCATGCTTGAGTTTAAAGCTGTCAGTCCAGTTATAGGATCATTTTAAGAGACAGTTAAAGATAGATGGAGAGTCAATCTAAAAGCTCATAAACACTCCATAAATAGTCAGCCCTGAGTCTGAGTGCGCTTTTCCCTGTTCTGAGGAAAAGAGTAACACTTGCACACTTATAAAAGTACTCAAGAAACATTAGCAAAAAGTTAGAAATGAGCTTTCTCTCTTTTCCTGTGTTAGTGGCATTGCCTTATCACTGCAGACTGTTGCTCTGTGTAATTGCTGAATGGTCTGCTAGACAGAGGAATCTCTGAAAGGCCATTTGCCTTTTAGCCTTTGTTTGGAGTAACCCTGACCGCCCCAGAAGAAAAGGCTAGGTTTTCAGGGCATTTGTCTGTCCACATATCAGTGGACAGGACAGCTGGGTCTATTCAATGGGCCTGGTCTACCATGGACATTTTTCACAGGTCTTGGAAGGGATATCCCATGAGTGGTGTTATGGAAACTAACATGGCCTTCTGAAATATACCGATTTTGACACTGACATTGACACTGAGGATTGAAAGTTTGGGGCAATATGTCCTAATACTCAATAGTGCAAAACTACAAAGAACTAGATACAGTAATCACACAGAAAGTCATTTCTAAATATTCAAATGCAAACAGGAAAACAAATCGTATAGGCTTATAGACGCACCAGCTCTGCTCTAACAGTTTTGTTGTGATTATTGTAAATGTATCTATTCTATCTAAGGGCAACCCAGCCATAGAACGTGTTTTATATAAGATGACCACGTAAAAACCCTCAAAAGTCAAGTTTGGTCTGGTGTCCAGCCTTTGTCAGTGAAAGGGTTAAAGGTTTTTTGTCAGCTGTAGGCGTGGAGTGGAGGATGGGCCTCCCCTGTACTCCCCTTCTGTCCAGAGGTCCTGGGGGTCAGGGGTCAGCAGGGAAAGGCATTGTGATGTCACAGGCCTGCTCTGGCTGGGCTGCCCCGCTGTTCTTTCTCCCAGCCCACAATCCCTTTCACTGGCTCTGCCCCTCTGTTGCCCTGTCAAGCAGAGCGCTTTTGTTAAAGAAAGGCCAGTTTGTCATGTGATTGAACGGGCCTGATATTCCAGTAAATAGTGTTGATCTTTTCAAAACACGTTTACATTCAGGAAGAATTTTCCTTGTCATTCTAGGACTACATCACCAGTTTCAGCACAATTTTACATTTTACAGAGGGTGTCAGTTATCCTATATTCTTTTTACAATGTTTGCAAAACAAGTACGTATGAGCTATGTGCTATTAGAAATGTATTACTACGGTACCTCTTGATATGGGATATAAACAATATAAAAATTCACAAGGTTCTCTTTTGTAGTCCAACGGTAAAGTGACTTCGATCTGTCTCCCAGTTTGGGCTAAAATTGAGTGGACAGGGGGTTGAAGTGAACTTTGACCTTTTTAGAGAAACCTTTGTGCTGTTTGACCTAGACATTGATTTGTTCTATACAACAGAGGTGACCATATTAGCAGATCAGTCTGTGCAGACCACACCCACCATCTACAGCACTGATCCCAGTGAGAGTGAAGCCGGTCTGTTTCCTCTCAGTGGAGAGTAAACAACATATTGTTTTTAACTTCTTACCAGGCTCATGATGCTCACCAGTCAGCCATGTTGTCTGGAGACAGAATAGGTGGATCATTCCAAACTTCATAATACTGACCTCTAGAAGATAATCAAATGTATTTTGTCGTGGGATTCGTGAGAAATAATTCACAAACAAAACATAAATTAAACCATTTCTTTGGTCCTGGTTTAAGCTAACCCCGTAATTCACTTCCCATAAGCAGGGCTACCAGTTTATCTGAGTAATATTGATGACTTTAGGTCTTAAATGAAAGGATTGCTCTTAAAAGTTTCAGTGGGAGAACAGGGTATTGATTTTCTTTAACATGATATTGACTTCCTTCCTGTGAGTGAGGGGGAAGGGAGAGACTTACCACCTTAATGAATGAAGGTCATTGGTCATATCTTACAGAGTGTTCTGGAGATAAATGAAGATTGGGGGTTGCTTATTTGTGGTGATTATTGAAGGACCTCTTCAATATACATAAACAGAATGTGACTCAGCAAGTTGTGCACAGTTGTGTTAGACATTTTAAAGCAAGTATGTTTATATGTAATCAGTGGTCTACATAGCAGGGTCTACAAAAACATTTCCATATGCTTAACTGACAAAATAGAATAATTTGCCTATATGTAGTGTGTTAAGCCTGACTACTGTAGGAAATCGGTTTACTGCTTTCAATATTGTTTTACATATTGTTCTATTTCTTGTGGTTGCTTGCAATCCTTCTTATGGAAAGTGAATTAATGTATTTTTGCCTATAACAACGCATCATTCAGTGTCATTCTTCAATTGATCCAGTGATTGGACCAGCTGGTCACAATGGGATGTGATTGGTCATCTGCTCAAAAGCAAGATCGTGGTGTCTTAAAAAGATCAATTCCTTTCATATAATCAGTTAACATCCATCAAAGTCAGGGCTGTGCATGCATAATCTATAATGTTTTACCAAAAGAGACAGAAATAAAAGCCCACTACTAAAACAAATTGATTTCATAATAAGTTCATAAGGGGGGTTTCAGTTGAAATGTTACTTACTTTCAGCCTTGATTGAGCATTTATTTTCTACACAGGTATCTCAGAGTTTGTGTTGCATCCTGTGCCTATGGTGGTGACTGAGGGCTCAGTAGCCCGATTCTCCTGTGCAGTCACCTCCAACCCTCCTGCCACCATCACCTGGGAGCTCAACCAAAACACATTGCCACTACAGACGGATAGGTACTTGCAGACACGCCTTAAGTCATTTTAGGCACCATCATACTGCCCCAATATAACCCACTTGTATTTAACATGTATTTATAACCTAGTTGCAGCTCCCAAGACCCTAATGTTGTCTTTGTATGTTCCCAGAATAACAGTTTTGCCCAACGGAATCCTTCAGATCCACAATGTACAATTGGAAGATGCTGGACAGTATCGTTGTGTGGCAACTAACATCGGTAGCCGTTTGAAGAGTAGAGAGGCCGCACTGACAGTCAACCAAGGTACAGAGATTGCATTAACTGGCTTTTAGGAATGAGCATTAAATAATTTAAAATAGGGAACGCTGATTTTATTCTTAACATTTTCCTTTGCTTGTGAAGATGCAGGCCCTAAACCACGTCAGAGGCCCAGAATCATTGCTGGACCTCAGAATGTCACAGTTTCTTTTCACCAAACTGTGGTGCTGGAGTGTGTGGCCACAGGCAATCCCTGGCCCATCATCTCCTGGAGCCGTGCCGACAGTAAACCCATTGATGTGTACAATGCCAAAGTGCTGGGCAGTGGAAACCTGGTTATTACTGATGTCAATTCCAAGCACAGTGGAGTCTACCTCTGCAGGGCCACCACCCCTGGAACCCGCAACTACACTATTGCTGCAGCCAACATCACAGTTCAAGGTACTAAGTAAAGTAGTAGTAGTAGTTATACTGCATTGGTTCAGGGACCGTCCATTTATTTTGTGGATTAATAAATGGTAATCAATAGACGGTTTTTATCACTTATCCTTACACCGTTTACTGTTTCAGTACCACCATCCATTGTTGAGAGACCTGAGAGCCAGACCCGTCCAAGAGCAGGCACTGCCCGGTTTATGTGCCAAGCAGAAGGAGTGCCGCCACCACGCATCAGCTGGCTAAAGAACGGGGAAGAGGTTCACTTAAATGGGAGGATTAAGATGTACAACAGGTATTCCATAGCAGGAGTAGTGTTGCAATCAAACATAACTAAGCCTTAATCGAATCAAACTGTGGTTACTTTCTATGGTTAGCACTGATTATTAATATATTGTTTATTGTTTCACAGTAAATTGGTGATTACCCAGATCATCCCTGAGGATGATGCCATCTATCAATGCATGGCAGAGAGTGAACCGGGTTCTGTGCTGTCCTTGGCTCGCCTTATTGTTGTCATGTCCGAGGACAGGCCCAGTGCACCCAGAAATATCCACGCTGAGACCATCTCAAGCTCTGCTATCTTGCTGGCCTGGGAGAGACCTCTCTACAATGCAGACAAAGTCATTGCCTACTCCATCCATTATATGAAGGCTGAAGGTGAGACCAAGCGGAAGAACCATTTCATTATATTTCTGGTTTTTCATTTGAGTTTAAGAAAATCAGTTGTGAACTGCGAGGCATGAAGGTGTGAAAAGATGCAGGATGACCACAATAAGCTATTTCACTCTCTCACATATGATCAACTTTCCTCGGTGAAGGCCATCTGCTGTTGCTGCACAGTGCAGAGGTCAAGGAGGACCCAGAATGGCAACTTCACTGAAATAACAACAGGCTTAGCTAGCCCATTGTCCACTCCCTAGCTCATTCTGCTTGCAGTTAAAGGGACAGTGTGGCTTTTTTAAAGCCTCACAGTGTTGCAAACCAGTAACTTGTAGAGATATTTAACTTGCTATTAAATGGACATGTTAAGTAAATGTATGAAGTTTACCTCTCTAGTAAACACATTTTAAGATGTTTAAATAGGTTTGCTTCAACAGGCCTGGAAGCAGATATGAGGCTGTGCCTTTCATTACACATGTTTATAGAAAGGATGAGTGTTATTCAGAAACTGCAAGCATCAAGCTTTTCAAAACACTGACTGTTAACCTTTCATGGAAGTCTCTTCTTCTTTAGATAATCTTAACTTATCTCCTAACCAACTTTATTCTCTCCTTCATACTCTGTTGCATGTCAGGTCTAAACAATGAAGAATACCAAGTTGTTATCGGCAACGACACGACCAGTTATATCATCGATGACCTTGAACCAGCTCGAAACTACAGCTTTTATGTCGTGGCTTATATGCCAATGGGAGCCAGTCGTATGTCAGACCAAGTTAGTCAACATACCCTGGAGGATGGTAAGCATAGAGCATTGAGACTCCCAGCATTCCTTGCAATAAATCACTCTGGCAGTTAAGCTAAAATGTATGCAAGTGATGTGTGTACAGAGCACATTTTGAGTAGACATGAGGGGGATGGGCATGCTGTTGTTAGCACAATTTCTGTGTATTCTACACACTAACAACAAATTTGCGTGAATATGAAAGTTTAGCTTTTTGCCAGCATGTTTGTATTCTAAAGAATCCATCACCGCATCAGAGTCAAGTATATTTGTTGTATCCATGTCTTTTCGCAGTGCCTTTGCGTACCCCGGAGCTAAGTCTGACCAGCCACAGTTCCACAGACATCCAGGTGAGCTGGCAGCCGCTGCCCTCCAAGTTGAGCCGCGGTCGGGTGTCTGCCTACAGACTATCCTATCGTACAGCTGCGGACAACGCTGTCACCTCTGTGGAGCTATCTCAGAACAGCACAGTGTATCTGCTGGAGGGCCTGCAGCCTGATACCATCTACCTGCTGCGCATGGCTGCAGCCACCCGCGTGGGCTGGTGTGAGACTTCTGCATGGACGTCCCACCGTACACCTAAGATCTCCAGCAGCAAAGGTAAACCTGTAGAAGGCTGAAAGGGAAGTGTTTGAGAGTTGGTGAAGCTGTATGTTATTCTTATCTCATGGTTATATAAAGCAGTTTTGTTCACTTCATTTTTGCAAGTGTGACTAAGTTTTCATGCATGATTGAATTTATATTTAAGGGGGAAAGCGGGCAACTTCAGTAGGGTAAGAAGTACATGCTATAGAGTAATATAATCGTGTGGTTCCAAACTTGTAACTGGTTATGCTTTTGCTTTTGTCACATTGCTGTTTTGTTGCTTGTAGAATACCAGGAGGATCAGTAGAGCTCATGCAGAGTGGCCGGCTTATGACTAGAGTTTGCTCTTGTAGCATTGTCCCACAGTCTTTGTGTTGGTTACCCAGGAACCTTTGCCCTTCGCTGTCAGTGATGTAAGAGTGGCCTCAGTCACGGGTCATAAAGAGAGGGCCTCAGGCATCTATGTGGGGGAAAGAATAGCCTCTTTTCATGGCCTGGTGTGTTGGGGGAGGCTGTTTCGTTGCCACCACACCACCAAAGCTGGATTTTTTGTTTTCAGAAGTTTAGTTATATAGTTGGGTAATGTAGAGAAGAGCAGAACTTTATATTTGAGAGATCTAGAACATGGATACTAGTCTTTTTTTTCCATGATGCAGCTTAAATTATAACTATGTCCCACCCCAAATTTTCAGTTTGAGACTTCTGAGAAACTTGTGTTAATGAGATGATCTTCCATCCATCCATCCTTTTTTCCATTTCCAGTGTCCTGCTGTTTTTTGTTGTTCATAGCTTTAGTCTTTCTTTGTGCTCAGCAATATTTTAAATGATCCCAAGCCTGCTGTCTCTGCCCCTTAGTGCCTTCAGCCCCTACTCTTCAACTTGAGCCGCTTAACTGCACCTCTATTGTGGCACGCTGGCAAACCTCCCCAGGATCTGTGGCTGTCCAGGGTTACCGGCTGTGTTACCATGAGGAAGGCCAACCAGAACAGCCCATCATCCAGCTGCAGGCTCAGATATATACCTACACCATCAGTGGCCTTGGTGAGTGATGCACTCGTATTGTCATAGCTGTCTAGATGATGATGGGATAGTGAAGCAGATGAAAAACATGTATATTTGACCACGTTATTGCATTTCTACCATTTAGACCTGTGATTTTGTATAGAGACAACCGAGAGTGACCGATGGGTTCCTACTCAAAAGGGTCTTCCCAATTTAATTCAATGGGCAGTTGGATGGAACATTTGCATTTTCACCCTCTGTCCTGATTATTATGGGCTGACCCCTCCTGCCCAACCAGTAGCCCTCTCCTGTCTGGCTGTGGTATTGTGTGAGATCAGGCTCCCAGGGTTGGAGGTCAGGGTCCAGATGTCCCTCCCACCACCGTTTCCCATCTCGCAGCTTGCATAATTACCCCTGGTCATTGTGTTGTGTTCAGGGCCAGACCTGCCCTATAAGACCCAGGCCACTACCCCCCTTTAGCTGGACACTGGAGCAAACAAACAAAGACCCCTGGGATTGGCCAGAGCTGGACCAAGCCACTGACCTCTGGCCGTGAGACAGCAGTCCTGGATTAGGACCCTGCCCCCACTGGTCATCTTTGCTGTCCATGTTAATGACCCACAGCAATCTAACAGTATGAACCAGGGCCATACTGATCTAAACTGTTAGCAATATAGTTTTGTCTGATGTAAGTCTTCAAGCACATTTTGTTTCCTACTCAGTTTATACCCCAAAAGTTGTTAGTAAATGTTTTTAATTTAGTTGTTTTTGTAGTAGCTTGAAATGTGGAACCTCAGTATTGTACTATATTGGTAATCACACAAGTTGCTGTTATTGGTTTCATGTTTCGTAATATCACAGATCTTAATATAAGTTCTGTTTTGGAGCCATGATTCTTTCCATGTTGCTGCAAGTTTAAGGCTATAACACAAGGGCAGTAGGAAGCATGTGAAAGAGGGAACAAAAGGGGCCCCAGCTCCTATCCCACAGTCCTGTGCCCAGATTCCTTGTGTTCTATCTTGGCCTGACCTGGTGACCCCAGTCAACCCCCCCCCAGTCCCATGGGCCTAGGATCCCAGCAGCTGAACACTGCCCCTGGCCCAGCCTCCACAACAGGCCTTCACTGGTCAATACCCAATGGCCGACCTTTCACACTGGAGGCATAAAACAAATCTTAACACTCCCTAAAAACACCCTTATTATGGATCTACGGCAATGGTAGCTTTTCAAGTTTAAACACTGAAGTGGACTGCGTATTTTCAACTGAAAGCTTCCCACCCCGGACCTCAATGATCTTTCATATGTCCTAATTACTCTAGTCTTAAGTGTACGGTACAAACAAGATCACATTTTACCACATCTCGCCTCTGTTGTTCTCCCCAAATTTAGTGATTTGATTGTATTGTGTTACAGTTATGACCCACAAACTTCCGCTCCTGCAACTAATTGTCAATGTGAAAAAAAAAAAATAGATGCTGATCTATTGTTAATCATCACTTTTGGTATTTTAGTGCTGATCTTTCAGGTTTTGGCATTATTAACTAAATATTTTGATCCTATTGGACAATTCGTTCTCTTTGTTGTATTGTATTTATTGTAATGTCTGTTTGACAAACCTTCAGTTTTTGTTTAAGCAACATGGGCAGAAATAACTGAACACTGATTTGTTTGATTGTGGATTTGTATTCCAGATCCAAGGAGAAAGTATCATGTTAAGATTCTGGCTGTCAGTCAAGCTGGAGAGGGCTATCAGACAGACCAAACAATTAGTACTCCGGGATGTGTGTGTAAGTCCATTTCTCTTTCAAAATACTTACAATTTAAAATGGAATACAACCTTTTCTCAAATTGATAAATGTAATGAAAATATGCATTTTGTTTGCCCCATTCAGCGGCTAGAGACCAACCGGGAACATCCCCTCCGCCTCCAGACCACGTGATTGTCTTGGCCAACAATTCCTCTGCAGTGTCCCTGCGCTGGAGCCGTCCTGCTTTCCCCTCTGGAAAGGCTGTTAGCTATACAGTCCGTTGTACGCCTGTGGGCACCCACAATGCCTCTGCTATACGCTACGTACAAATGTAAGCCGGGAACCCCACAAAAAAATCATCATTGGCTGTTTGAAATGATGATATAGGAACTTAACCTTACCCTACAGTTACACATTTTATACATAGAGTAGCTCTGGATTATTATTGTTTTGTCTGCCAAATGCCCATAATCCAAAAATGTTGTTTGTCCACAGTACCAAACAGAGTGTGATGGTTCAGAATTTGGATCCAAACACTCGCTATGAGTTTGTTGTGCGCCTCCATGTGGACCAGATGTCGAGCCCCTGGAGTTCTGTTGTTTACCACCAGACACTGCCAGCAGGTAATTCATTGTACTGTAACATAATTTTGTCATGTCAATGGCGCTTCCTGTGTATTCTGCTATTTCCTCTACTGTGCAGACTCAAATCAGATAATTGCGTTTTTCTCAGCAGATTTCTCATCAAGTGTTTGTTTATTATGAATGTGATTTCTCTGTGTACAGCGCCTAGCCACCCACCTGCAGGAGTGAGAGTATCTCTGATCGAAGATGACACTGCCCTGGTGTCCTGGAGGGAGCCCACAGAGCCCAATGTGGCTGTTACACACTATACCATCCTGTACGCTTCCCAGAAAGCCTGGTTGGCTGGACACTGGCAAATTATGCAGAGGGAGGGTGAGTAGTGCACTGGATAACGTTATCTGTAAAGTTAGTGATACAGAATGTATTATGGGGGAAATATGTGCCAGCACCACCTCTTACCAACACCTGAAGTAATCTTATTAGATACATGATACATGATAGATACATGGGGAAAACGATTAAGTAATGCCATTTAAGAGATTTACAGAATCCATTAAGCTCAGTAAACTATCCACTGAAAATACCTAAAGCGCTTTTATCCCCTATAGTATGAGTACTGGAGTGCTGTAGGGCACATTAAACATACAGGAACATTTTTGTTTTCAGGAAACATTTAAATGTATCTTGCTTTGTTGAATGTTACTCATCTACACTACCTAAGATAATGTGATAATATGTGTATTACCAACCACATAGGGACCTTCTCTTACCACTAGTTATTGTGGGTTGTGTATCCCCTGAACTCTCCAGCTTCAGCTGTACTTAGGGAGCTGCATCGGTATCGGTTTTCTGTATTTCTTATCCTTGTGGTGTGTTTGTTTACAGGATCCCATACAATGGCCCTGCTAGAGAAGCTGGAGCCGGGGAATGTCTACCTGGTGAAAATCTCTGCCTCCAACCAGGTCGGTGACGGGCCTTTCTCTAACATTGTGGAGCTGGCACTGAAGCGTGGAAACACCCACCGCAGCAAGAACCCCAGGCACTCTGACAGCCTGCCGGATGCAACAGGTAAGCATGAAGAAACACAGGAGTGTACATCTGGACCAGTTTGATTCATTTTTTATATTAAGCTGGTAGTTATGTGGCATTAAGTTTATAATTACATGAAAGTAAAGCTCTCATCTCAGCTCTCAGCTTTATATCTGGAAACAAATAGTTTTCTCAGGCTATATTGTAATTTTAGGGTCGTGATGCCACTTATGCTTAATTTAAGTCCACCTTTATTAAATATGTGTATCTTGTGTTGACAAAACTGCATTTTTATAGTGAGGTGATACACTTTGTTGCTGGACATATCCAAAAAGCTTGCCATCCTAACACAACTATGGATTTATAATCATTAGTAAAAATGGATTTATCTATGGAGGGTGAATGAAGGTTCGTCTCTGGTAGCACACAAACCACTAGGAGGCGTAGGTCAGCCATAGTAGTTAACTCTTAGTTAACTGTTTTAATGCATATTACGTTTTATTTATTTGAGGACATTAGATGTCATTTCCAGTTTAGTTTTAGTTCATTATTAAGTTAGATTTAAAATCTTGTTGATTAGTTTCTGGGGGGAAAATTGGCTTTGGTTTATTTCTTAAATTTAGTATTAACAGCTGTTTTCTTTCAGCATTATCTCGCCTCTGCATCTTAATTATTACATCTTAATAATGTAGCTAATGTTTAATTATTTGCCATCTGACACATTGCTTTGTTTATCTTTCAGTGTTCACTGATGGTCTCTACCACATAGACCAGAGGTCTGTGACGGGGATCATTGTTGGTGTGTGCATCGCCTTGGCCTGTATTGTTATTTGTGCCTTGATCCTCATCAGTAAGGGCAGACCGAGGTACTGATTATAATACTTTGGAAAAATGAAAATCATTTGACAATCATATTATAAACATTAACAATGAGTTTGTTTCTGGCATTTGTTTACATTATTATCTTTGTGTGACTAACAGAAAATCCGCCGGTCACAAAGTCATTGCTGTGGGACCTGCTGAAGATCCACATGCTGGGTTGTCCCTGCCCAATGAACACCATACAGAGAATGTTGAGGTCCTCATACCCATGATAAGTGAACAGTTTAAAGATGCCAAGGTGAGACAAACAAAACAGAGTAAATTATCTTCTGATGACTGCTGATTTCATACCTACATGTTTTATGTTTAAAAGAGCACGAGACCATAAAAACAACTGTTTTTCTCATACCTTTTCTCATTTGTTCCAGCGTGGATCTCATATGGTCATCAATAGTCCCGGTCCAGTCAGCAGCAAGAATCAAAGCAAGAGGTGGCTGCTCTTCAAGAGGGAGATCAGGAATCCAGATGAAAGTGATGTAAGTGATGCAACATTATTCTGGTCAATCAGCTTTCTTTTCAGTCCCATTTCATTTTTGTCTTAACTTCAATTGTATCTTCTCTATCTTCTTAGCTTGACAGGAGAGCCAGCTTGTACGAGGCTGGCAAAACTGTTCTGAGGTACGAGGAGCATTTAGGTTCAGCACCCCTGCCACCTTCGTCCCGGGAAATCATCTATGGACCATTTCACTCGGAGAGCTCTCACACCAGCGAGGGCAGCCAAGAGACGGGAGACTCTGGACACTACTCCAACGAAGAAAGCAATGAAGAGATGAGCAACCCTTCGAGCAGCCAAAGCTCCAGACCTGAATCTTTTGGGCCTGACGATATTACCACCGTTGCCAAGCTAAAGCAGTCTTTTGAAGTGGAAAATGAGGAGATGCTGAGCCATCCCCTCCAACGCTCTGCCCCTGATGCTACCCGGCTCTGCTGCACCTCAGAAGGCTCTCATTCTCCCCTGCACACGTCCCAAGCAGTTGGCTCCTGACATCACCTGCCCATAATCTGCTCTCCAGCGACCAGAGCTACTCCACTTCTACCTCGTTTGCTTCCTGAGTTGAGCACCTCAGTTATTTCCTGAGATACAAGGGATCAGGGAGCCAGCTGCTGCGATGGAGGAAATGTGCTTTTGCTTCGGATCTACCTCAGGATTTTGTATGAAAGTTTGTTACAACATTTTATTTCCATTTTTTTTTTACTTTCTACCTGTTTCTCTGTGTTTGGCGTTGTCTGTCCTAAACCAAAGCTCACCCATGATGAATGTTTAAAAAAATGTAAAAAATGTACTGTGATACATTTTCATTATATTTAATTTCTTTCCACTGGAGCAGAGGGTGTAGTCGAGCTCTTTTGACTGATTATCTACCTCCGTGTTCTGTTCTTGTACATGCATTACTACCTCCTTTTCACCACATATTGTGCAGTATTATCTCAAACTCAGGGGACAAGGTGAAAACATTTCATTGTCATGTCTTGTTGCCTCTGTTGGGGCTTTATTATCTAGAGGTACTCTTTTTTTAAATTCTCTAAACTTTTATTTTCACGGTTGAAAGAGCTTTTGTTTCACGTTATTTGTCTTTGAATGATGTATGTTGTGAAAATAACAAGTGCATTAGATATTGTCAAACTATTTGAGCTTTATCATAAAATACTGTTTGGCATTTTCAGTGCACTAAACTTAAAGCTTTACCATGGCCTTAGTATCGAAAGGGCTTTGCATACTATAGAAGATGAAATCCAAAGATGGGAAAATTGTACCCAAAGAATTTTTGATAATACAACAGATATTCTAAGGCAACCAAAAATATAGTGGATGTATATTGTGGGTGCATTTGCCAAAATATTGTTCTTGCCAGTGATGTAAATTTCCCTTAGAATGGTGGTTTGGATGCATTTTTCAGTGTACATTTTCTTGATGCTTTATTCTGGTGAAAGCTTTAGCACGAGTCTCCTCAGCTTGTGTTCCATTTGCCTTCTAGATCATTGCTAAACGCAGCGGTGATGCCGATGCTATTATCCAAAGAGTTGTCTGCTTCCTCATTTGGGTATGGCTTTTCATGCAGTTGATCCTTGGTACTATAAGGTGGAAATTATTGACACAAGACCAAAGATCCAGTGTGTCCTGCCAGTGATAGATGATGATATTTATTCTTTGTGTAGAGAATCATCTGTCACCGTTCACCAATATTGCTGTATGGGGAAGAATCCTCTCTCTCTCTCTCTCTCCATGATATTTTCTGTCCAGGTGTGACAATGAAGGATTCTGACTATCAAAATGGAAACCCAATGTGTGAAGAGCAACATAATCAATTTTTATATCTTTATAATACAAATAATCCTAACCAAAGAAACTTAAAGTCTCTGTTATTTAGTGATTTTCTTCGGTTTTCATTTACATTATTTGCATTTAAATGTGATATGATTTCCAATGGTTTGGATTGCTAGAAGGGCATTTTTACACTTTTTTTTTTTTTTTAAAGCTTGAGATGTCATAAACTGTTCTGCTGTCTTTTTATCACAGTGATATTTCACCTTAATGATACTTAGGTTACTTTGGAAATTTTCATTTAGATTGTCTTTTTAGCATGATGTTGTAAACAAAAACATTTCCCCGTTTTAATGTGACATTTTAGTAAATGAATAAGGCTGGTTTCAAGTTCAAAGTTTCTCTGTGTAATACGTTTATACAAAAAGTTAATTCGATAGCCTCAGATAATGTTGCTGACTTAACTCAGGTGCCAAATATAGATTTAGATTGTAGACTTAAACTGTTATTATTTAAGTTATGGTTTTCTGATATTTCTGCTTTTGAATACCAAAATGCATCTTTTAAACCAAAGTGAGCAACAGAACCAAATATTTTAAGTGTTGAAATGTTGCAACAGACTTTTTTGATACTCTCAAGATGATTACAAATACTAGATAATAAAATGTTTCTCCAAACAAACATTTTGTCTCCTTGGGTTTATCAATGTGTGTGTGTGTGTGTGTGTGTGTGTGTGTGTGTGTGTGTTTGTGATATTTATTGAAAAGTTAAGATGATTAAAAATATTTTGACCAGTGTGCTGTGTACTGCTACATACAGCTTGTTAAAAACAATAGTACAGGCTTTGAGAATAGGTGACAAACAATGAAACAGTTTACCAGATGCTCAAAAGTATGTTGTGCTCTGTAAAAGTATTTATGCCATCAACAAAAACGCAGATACACTAAAACCTCAAGTCTCAGCTGCATTGATACAGTTTAACAGTCACTGACTTTTTGATGATTTCTATTTCTTTTCACACGTCTTTTCACACAAGCCATGCACAAACCATGCTTTCCGTGTGATAAACATTCTGGAAATTAGCAGACGCTAATTATAATTGAATCTGAGGGTCTTCTACTCACACTTCAATGGAGAGAAATCTACAGTATTTCTGCTGTCGGCTGTAAATATGTGGAGTTATGTTTGACCCCATAATCACTACAGAGTCACATGTATTTAATATTAAATTGATAAATAACTGTATGATTAAATAGAGAATAAAATATTTTAATAAACCAAAGATTTGTTTTTAAAAATGTATACTCATTATCATGAAAAATGTTTACATTTACATTATCCATACTCATACATTTTAATACTAAAATAAAAGTAAACTACAATAAAACTCAAAATATCAATCAAATAAAGGAACTCAAAAACATTTTATAGTAATTAATTGAGTTTTA
>JAVQJD010019256.1:0-39283 GCA_036023655.1 Nannoperca australis
CTGACAGTTAGACTTCACCTTGTCCCTGTAATGTTTCTTTGCACTGCTAATAGCTCTCTGGAGTTGAGACATGATCTGATTTGCTGAAAAGAGAACAACGGAGGGCCTTATATCCTTCCTATCCTCCTTTTCACAATATTTAAAAGTTATATTGGAGTGGTGCAGTTTTTCTTTTTAGTTACTAATAAGGGCATGGTCACTAAATGCAATGATCTTAATGAAATTAAAAACGGATTTTGGGGATTTACAAAAACAACATAAAACTGTCAATAAGTATACCATTTAAAATTACATTAACGAATCCATAAATAAATAAGTTTAAAAAAATAAAATAAATAACTGCATTTATATTAAATTTGTAAATTACTTTAATAATGCATATTTTTACTGTACACTTAGTTATTAATCAATGGAATATTTATTTTCTATTTTCATGACATTGTGGTCCTCCATACATTTTTGCAGAAAATGCAAAATGAACATTAAGGTTATCCCTTCAATTCAATCATCACTTGTCTCTCTGTCATTGCATTTATCACGTGTCATATCTACTTTCTTTCAGAAAGGCAAGTGCATTTACAAATATATATTAATACACTGGCCTTTTTGACAGAAATACAGTTTATATCATTAGTTATGAGCACAAGCCTTTCTGACAGAAATAAAGTTATTATCAGCTACGAGTGATAAATACACCAGCCTATCTGACAGATATACAGTTGATATTATTAGCCACTACTGACAAATACACTAGCCTTTCTGACAGAAATACAGTTGATATGATATGATATGATTAGCCACGAGCTGTAATCTTTCTGAAAATAAATTGTTTATATTATTAGCTACCAGTTTAACTGCACTAACTTTTCTGAAAGAAATACTAGCTAACTAATATTGTCAGCTACCAGGGACAGTAAGCTTTCTAACAGAAAGACAGTTGATCTAGTTAGTTACAAGTAATAAATGCCCTAGCTTTTCTGAAAGAAATATAGTTACTATTATTACCTAGGTGGATGTCTGTTAGAAACGCTTTGTGGCAGAAAGCCTTCAAGGCAAACCTCTCCCATGTGGGTGAGGCACAAGCTGACCAGGTGTAAACAGAACCTTAGTCTCGCTCCATGTTGACCACACAGAGGAAAGAAGAGCTGCTCTGTTCCTTTTTACAAGGCCAAATATGTTAACAAGGCAGTGGACTCCAACACTTTGGGACCATCTCCAAACCGTTCTTGGTATCTGTTCAGTGTTTGGCTGCATATGTACTGTATATTATTGCCTGGGCTTGTAGGTGGCAGAGAGGAGACAGGTGTTGGACCTTTGTTTTCCTCTTGTTAAATGTGTCTCCAGAGAGCTTTTTTTTTCCGCTTGGCAATATTAACAAAAGTCTCCACTGCCTCTCACATTTTCCATCTGTCTTAGTTTCTTTTCTTTCTCTCTCAAAGTATTTCCTTTACACATAGACAAATATATATGCACTACTGTTTGTCTCGGTGGCAAGTGTGTGGGCACAGACAGGCATGAGTCACCTAATTAGATCAAACTGTGTCTGACAAAAATGACAAATGAGTAGCTTCTTGCTGTTTGTGTTTTTCCTCAATGAGTATCTGGATTTTATAAAATGCTATGCTTGTGGTGTTAATGATGCATATTTTAAAGGTATAGTGACATGTTCCATGTACAGCATTTTCCAAATTGCTGTACATGTAATTTGCATGGAAAAGCACACTATAAAATACTAATAAAAATGAGTAACCCACAAACATAAAAATACACAGAGCACAAAAGTACTGGCACCATATCATGACGTACCAAGAGTCAAGGAATAAAAGTATGTTTTGAGCCTGAACTTAAATGAAGCAATACTGAGAAAGAGACCAAGAAGCAAAATTTAAGTTAAGCTCACAGTGAACTGTCATGGCTGAAGGCACACATACCTTGAGTATAGCTAACCATTCATGCTTTCTTCTTCTATTCTTTTCAGTTTCTCCTGCGTCTCCTCTCTTTCGCTAACCTTACATTTCTTCCCCCTCAGGCTCTTCTTTTTTAATCCTCCAGCAAACCTCACTCTCTCCTCTACGTCTATTTTTCTCCACATTCTAAACCAACTTCTCCCCTGCTTTACATTCTTTCTCCTCTAGCTACCTTCTTGTCTCACTGTTTTCTCCCCAGCCTGACTGATGATGCTGTGTGAATGATGTAAGAATGCTGCAGGTGTGTAACACATTGTCTTTGGGGGGCTAAGAAAGACAAACCAAACCAAAAGCATTTTTCACATTTTTCCAGGGTTTTCTGAGCTTGTATATTCAGGTTGTTCAGCTTAGTGGGCCTATGATGGTTTAGTGAGGCTAACCTCCTCCATTTTTGCCCTCCTGATCATGTCTCTACAAACTCTGAGTCACGAGTTCTGAATGTTTAATAGCCTTTCTCAGTCTTTCCATGAAGAATCTTATATGTATCTTCTCTTCTCTCCACCTCCAACTTTCTTAAACTTGTATGCACTTCCATGATGCTATGATGCTCACGCTGGCCCCATAGGTTTTCCTGCCTGTCCTTAAGCAAAGATTGCCACCTACAAGAACTTCACCATCAATGTCTTACCATGCGTTGGGGTGGGTGAGCAGTTGTCTGTGTATATATTGAGTGTTGGGGGGAAAGCAAAGATTATTCTCATGGCATCTGTACTTTACCGGATATCATTATGTGAAGAGTGACAGGAAAGACACAAACTCACTAAGTAGCACGCAGTGGGCGTAGGGCACATGTATTTCTGGAATAAGTCAAAGTTTTGAAATGATGAATTTTTGGGCAGGATGTATTTTTTTTTTTTTTTTTTTTACAATTCATCTTTTGGCTACAACTAATTAAGACTGACCACGGGTCTTTATTGATTTATTACATGGGTGAAATATTATCTGCTCTGCTCTTGCCATGTTATTCTTATAGTACCAGAATTGTAACAATATACTGAAATTATATACTGCACCGCAGACAAACACACTGTGTCAATAGTTAGTATGTCATTGTCAGTAGATCTAACACTGTGATTTAATAGATTTTCCTTGTAAATTGATATCCAACGAGAAACTGTATCTTGCAAAAACAAACATAGTCAGAGTTGTGCAAACAACTACAGCGCTAAAACTGCTGACACCATATCTTCACATTTCCACAAGGCATGAGATTCAAAGGATTGGAGGAAAGACGCTCTACATGGCCTCTTCTGCCTCATGGCTTCTCTTTAGCAAAGGCATGGTGGTTCCGAATTGAAGTAAGTGATTCATACATTTTGGGCAGAAGGTAAATTGGATGCATTATTGTTAAGATGGATTAAAACAATTTCAAGCTGTACATCCTACAAAAGGAATAAATGTCAGTCAGCACTGATAACTGTGAGAATGGCAGTGTACTGACTGGGACAAAAGTTGCAAAGTATGGCAGTTCCACAACCACCAAATATATTAAAATAAGCACATGAAAACTAAATCAAAGGTAGGTTATTACAGTACAATTTATGCTCACCAGGCTCATTTTAATGTGCAACATTTTATTCATAAAGAAAAGTTTTAAATGAGTGCCATTCTGCTGACAGGTGTTAACACGCTTACAAAGCTGTAATATCTTTCTCTCAAGTAGCAACAATTTAATAAAGCATAATCTATTATTAAAAACTCAAAATGCATTACTGTCCCTTTCCCATGTGCAAAAACTATGCTGCAGAAAAAGTATAGATGATTTTGAATTTAGACTTTTACCTCCTCTAAATTAAACATAGAAAGGATGCTAGCAGTAATCAGCACCACAGAGGGCTGGACAGCTCCACCTCAAGAAATCCAAGGTTTACTAGAAGCCAAAGATAAATCCAGTCAAACACCATGTAATGATAACGGATGACTAAAGAGTACAGGTTTGTACTTGTGAAGATAGTATCTGTCCTATATAATATTTTTATGACAAGAGACTGCACATGTGTGGGCATTAGACAAAAAAGATTATTCAGAGAAGCAAGCCCATTATGTAACATTATGTATAAACCAATATAAACCAAAGTAGTACAAGAGAATGCAAATGTATTGTGAGGGTATGTAAATGTATTTCAAGAAGAAAGGTTCCCACTATGGCATGTTGCAGACTCTGAACTGAAACTGACATGCACATGTTCAGACTGCAGGGTGTTGAACTGGAGTGTGGCCTAAATTTGTTATTCTATGAAGCCTTCTTGGATACAGCTGAAGATTTAGGGCAACATGATAGCAAAGAGAGAGAATGTACTTAACATTCTAACAAAAACATTGTAACAAAAGTTGTGCTCTGTGTCCTGCTGTGCTCAGACCTCTTTGTGTTCCTTGTGAGATCAATAAATGATCACCTTGTATTCACATTGTATTGAATGTGGACGGTTTCCAGGTGCCAGTAGAGCAGAGGCTGGAAGCTACTAGAAGATCAAATGCAAGATGAGATCATTTGTGGATCCAAACCATCCTGAAAACAGTGCAGTACAGCTGAGCAGAGACATGGATTTGGACAAGGAGCTGTGTAGAGTACAATCAAGTCTCTGGTGAGGTTAGCTGGAGGACACCAGTTTTGAAACCTCGCCTGGAGAGACTGGAGCGAGAGGAGTATAATCAGTGAGGTTACAAAGGTTTGTGGGAGAGTGGAGAAGGGTCATGGTTGGGAATAAGTACTTGGGATGTCATCAACCTTCTCTTCAAACTAGCTGACAAAATACACAATGGAAAAGAAGGGGAAGTGAAGGTAGAAAATAGTTTCCTGAAGGTACAAGCACAAGAATTGGGCATCTCCCCTCCCTACATGCTGACCACTTCAAAGGATCTTAAACTTTTTGGCTGGTTTTTCCACATTTCTAAATTTTTATACTGTACAAATTGACTCAATGTAAGACCATGTAAGGGGATACTGTGCAAAGTAAGGTGCTGAGAAAACATGAATGAAGCTGTAAAGTGAAATTGAAAAATTCAATATTTTCAGTACACGCGTTAGAGGTGGGAAAGACATGTTTTCTGTCCTCTCCTGGTACCTTGCACACTAATATAGATTATTGGAGGACTTTTTAATGTAATTGTAATAATAAAATACATTATGAAGTGTATGGTTTTCTATTTTGAAATACATAATACAACATTATTAATAAATTGTTACTGACATTGAATATACAGTGTAGCTGGGGCTCATGCATAGCAATCATCCAGATGATTTTAATGTGGCTTATTTCCCTATTATTGAATTAAATTAAATTAATTTTTTTATATATAGCGCCATATCATAACAAATTTATCGTAAAGCACTTTTTCATATAGAGCAGGTCAAGACCAACTGATATATTTACAAAGACAGGAAAATCTTCCTTTTAACAGGACCTTTGAGTAATAAGTTAGAAAACCCCTGGATTATAGTGTTATTGATGTGATAATAACATGTCTTTGCACCATGCTTGATTGTGTGTGTGTGTGTGTATGCATGTGTGGGCACATGTAGACTTTGTAGACACAGTTTTTAAAATGCTATAAAATCACAAAAAACATCCTTCTTTTTGTGTGCCAACAATCCTTGACTGCAAAGTTTGACAGCAAAATCAATTAAAAGGGTAAATCCCATCAGTATAAGCAGCTATTGCTTGTCTCTCAATTGATGATGTGTCATGTTATATATAAAAAGACTATTGTTTCATTGTGTGATTACACTTGGATATATTGAGTTCTGCCTTTTCTTTTTTGTAATATGATGATTAATAGTGATTAATCTCTATGCCTTTCTCACTGTATTTAAAGGACATTTTAAGGATATTACATGAAACACTTTATCTCAAAATATCAGTGGTAAAATTGGTCAAAATATTTCAGTACAACAGCATTTTTGTCTTGATAAGAGGAAAAATACACCAGAAAACCTCTTCATTTATAAGAGGAGTTTTCAGTAGTAACTCAGTAGATAGCTGCTATTACATTAACCAGACCTTAGAATTCTGACACTACTCTGAAATAGCACTCTTTGAAATAAGATAAGCTAAGAAATAGCATGACAGTTGAGCATTAAGCCTTTCATAATGTCACACATCCGCAATAAGTCTTCGTTAAGGCGCTGAATATGAAACGCAGCCAATCCAGACTAGAGCGGCTAGCTGCTCAGTATATTTTTTAGATATTTTTAGACAGCTGCCATAAAGCCATCTACAAGTGTCAATGATTTGAAAGCAGACAAGGGCACCAAGGAAAACTGAGGCATTAAATGTTTAAAAAAAAAACACAAACATTATCATCTCACCCAACTGCCAAAACATGCAGTGCAGCAGCTGAAGTTACATTATGTGCCCAGAAGAATAACGTGTGTATGGTGAAAGAAAAGGCTGAGATAGATGCAGTAGGCTAATCGGATAAAATGTCCACGCTGAGCATTTTCGGACGTGGCAGCTATGCTTTTATTGGTGGCACCTTGTCCATTTTTGGCACATGCTAAGCTGCGGCAGTCCATAAAGTCCAGGTCTATGGACTCCCGTGAGGGGGCCCTCTGACAGTATGTGGGGAGTAGAGGGAATGGTGGGACTGATACCAGGGGCTGATTGCAGGACTAAAAACCACTGACTCTACCTGACATACACACACAAACACACATATGCACACACAAAAGGGGCTGAAAGGAGGACAGAGCCTGAGGGTCTCAGTGGGGAATCCATCCTTGGAAAGATGGATTTCAAAGTGAAGGCCCCTCACTCTCTCTACCCTTACCTCCCTTATCTCCTCCTCTTTCTGCAAAGTAAAGTGCAAAAATGACCAGCTGCAATCAGGAAAAAATATCAGCTACACACACACACACACATGCATATACACACATGCACAACATGCAAGAAGTGGACACTCACATGTCCTTTCAACCACTCCATCTAGGGCACAACAGAATCCAGTTAATGTCTATTATCAGGCACAACTGCTATGCCAGTTTCAGCAATTACATTGTCCAGGTAAAAAGCACATACCCGGAAAAATGAGGAAATACAGTGTATCCCACTAACACAATACACTTTTATAGTTGCTAGTGTAAGCCCCCTACTGCTCGAATGCAGTTTACCTACATGTCTGGGTTGTTACCATGACAGAGAACGATGGTGCAAGCGAAGAAATTAAAGAGAGAACCAGTTGGGTGCACAGATGAAGGAAAACAAACAGGGTCACATAATAAACTGTAATCTGACCATGTCATGGACACAGCCCTGGCACACACACATTTATGCAAGAGAATCCTAGTTATATATTTAACAATAATGCTGGCAGCTCTATAATTGTCAATTAACTCAGGGTCACTGCTGTTATCTCTCAATCGCGCCAGCCTCCCTGCTTTGCCCCTTACACCAGGAAAAGAGGGAGCTTTACTCTTTCCCTTGCTCATTCCCCTCATGTGTGCAGACCCAAACCAAAGCTGTGTTTAATTTGTTGTAGTTCTTTTGAAAAGCAGTGCAACACCAGGGGACATGACAATAACTAAATGGTTATCGTTTTGTGTCACCACTACAGAACTGTCTGAGCTCCTGCTTGCCCTGGCTGGTCTGCATTCTACTTGACTGCCACTAAATCACCTTAACCCTCTCCTAAGAACAAACACACACAACAGCCCATTACAAAAACACACACACAGACTAAGCCACTAAATCACAGAGAGCAAATGTGACAGGATAGCTAATCTAACTGTAAACACATTTGCAGTTAATCCTGAAACAGAAAAGGCCCTTAGAAAATACATAATAGTAATGGGAAGAAAAAAACAAATTCATCTCTGGAGAGACAGAGAGCTTGAGGTGAGAAAATGGATGTTCAGTTTATTTCAAAATAACACAAATTCACATTTAAACATGCAAATACACACATACACAAATACTCAAAGCTGCGTGTTAAGTTGTCTGCACCCTTATTACCACCCCATTGAGCAGATACAGTTGTAAGTAAAAGTGCACACACATGACTACACGGTACGGACAAAGCTGTTAAAAATCGAAGTCAACAGTTACGCCAGCATGACAACCCCAATCGAGTTTGTTCTTATTCAACCATTATTAGACCAAGTTTCAATCTACAATCGAGAGAATCTATTTGGGAGTGAAACATTGTCAGATAACGGTTAAATACTCATATTTGGACTGAAGGTGATGTGTAGTGTAGATGTTACTGCTGATCAAGTTGTACCTTACATACTGTACTTACAGCAGTGATACCAAGATGTTACACATGTTTCTATGTGTTTCTTTCTTCTACATGCACAGGCATCAAAATCCACTTGTGTATGTGTATGTGTATGTGTATGTGTATGTGTGTGTGTGTGTGTGTGTGTGTGTGTGTGTGTGTGTGTGTGTGTACGTGTGGTTTTCATACTATTGTTCAAGAGTAAGAAAGGAACAATAATGAGTCCTGTCCAAGCTATCATAAAGTAGAAAACATCTTAAGGACTAGGCCTAATAAGGAATATAATGGTAAACGTGGCAATGTATTTCTCTTTTAAGGACGCTGCTTAGTATTTCAGAGGAGTTCTTTAAACATCTCCCTGAGAAAAGACTGAATAGAGGGCAGGGTGGTGGAAGGGATGGGGAGACGGGAGACTGAGCGAGTAAACCAAGGGAGGTGGAGGATTGGAGTGGACAGGAAAAAGGAGGTATTAAGGGCGGTTATATCATGAAATGATTTGAAGGGTCTTAGTACTGAGGGGTAATGAGTAAATAACTCTATGTCTATGTTAATTTTTCTCAACCCGTTTCTTTTCAAATGCATAAGCACCAGGTCTTTTCCTTTGATCAATGTCATTTGCCAGAGATAGGAAAGGTTAAAAGGATCAGTGGTTTTATACCTCTCTTTTCCATTACATAGGCTGCATTTAATATTATCCCGACAGACAAATCATAGCAAATATCAAAGCTGTAATGACAAGGTTTATAAACCCTATATTCACATAGCGTCAAAGTAATATTTCCGGATCACTGAAATGGTCCTTGTGATTAGTCTCCCTGACCTTCAGATCAAGTCTGGAGTGAATCAAAACAAAGGTCACATGTTGTGTTTGAGGAGTTGTTTATCCATGCACATAGGAGAAAAACTCTTTCTCAGGAAAAACTGAAATGTGCCAGTAAATTGTACTCATGTACTCCAAAACAACAACAACAACAACAACAACAACAACATTGTATCATCATGTCAGACTTCAAGGTCTTCAATTAAAGACAGCTTCATGGGGCAGATCCACATAAAACAGCATAGACATACAGTGCAAAACCAATGGAGAATTGTCCACTTGTCATAGAATTATAAATGTTCAAAGTTGCATTTATTTATTGTTTTGGTTTATATAATCTTGCTGGTTTCAACTGGTCTTAATCACAATCACATTCCTGAACCTCCTTATTTTGTATAATCACACTTGTTGATATCATCTCATCCATTGTGCATTTTGTGTATCTCATATCTCAATAAAATGTCTTTCTGCTGAATCCTGCTCTGCTGCTTGGAGACATTGGGGAGCAGCGACTCCTCTGTCAAATAAAACCATTTAAACATTTTTTGCAATTTATGGTCCTATATCCTCTGGCCCAGTGTCTCACACAGAGCTTCAAGGTATTGTACCAACAATTTATGGTGACCTGCCATATTTTGTGTAGGCTGGTCCAAACTGTCAACAATCTTTAAAACCATCACCAAATTGACATATTCTTAAGATTTAACTTATCAGCATTCCACAATAAATGCAATACATAAATCTTTAAGAAATTGCAAAAAAAATTGCTAAACAGTAAATTGCTTGATCAGGTTATGTGCCAACACCCCAGTTTACCCTTTGAATTGAAAATGTAACTTTGAAACTATATGTATAAGTCTTCAGTCAGTTCAGTCTGTTGTGTATTTCTGTGGGTCTTCACTGACTTTTGGATTGGAGGCAGTGTGCCATGGCTTGTTAAATGAGTGCAAGTAAATCATTTTACCAGCTTCAATACACAATGCTCCTGATTAAAGAATTTCAAGAAAAACATGCACCCCTTCATAGGGAACTCTTGTTGTGGTAACAAATATGGTTCCAAGAGTGAGCAAGTTGAATAGGTATGAATGTGAACAGCTCTCCCACACAGGCTAAAAAGGGGGCCAAAAACAGAAGAATCTAATCTGTAATATCATATGAAAGCACAGCCTTGAGCAGCTCCATTGAAAATGAATGAAGCACTGACTTTGTGGACACGCAATATGCTTGTCTAAACTTTGCTCTGTTTTGTCCTGTTATTGTCTGTTTATAGTTATTTATAGTCCTCCTCACTGTTCCTAATGACACTAAATGGTTTAGTTTTGAAGTGATTTACTGAATGTATCTTGTGAGTTAAGAATTAGCCCTCAGAGAAATTAAAAGTTGATCCGTTAAGTAGTGAAATAAGCTCATTTTAAAGACAATGTTAAGGTAATGTTGGCTAACCTTTGCTAAATACCAAGGCTACAATGTTAAATCCAATACTACACACCATATCATGCAAGGATACACACTGTTTTGTTTCCTGATTTAAGTCGTGGATGTATTATGAGAACTTGATACTTGGCTTAGTCTCCGCATTGTGGGGCCCAGGGCAAATGCCTCTTTTGTTGTTTTAATTTGAAAAACTGAAACAAAACAACTTTGAATCTTACACACAAACACACCTTCACACACATGCAGACACACACACACACACATACACACACACCAGCACCCTCTGATTTTCTTTCCCATTTCTTAATTCAGTTGTTTTGGCACTCATGAAGATCTATAGAAATTGATTGAGCTACTCTACCTTAAGGGATCTCTGTGCTGTTGGACATGGTCCACAGTCACGCCTCCAGTAACACTGCTGATGGACTAAATCAATTAGATGGGCCAGATACTTGTTTCTTCCACCCTGGATCCAGAGTGGCACAGTGGGGTTTCCATCTCCTTATCTACCACAGGTGACACCCAACACACAGTGGTGCACATAAGCATTGACATACAGAGTCTGATGTGAATAACAAGAGCTACAGAAAGTGTTAAATCCCATGTTTAAGTATTCTGAGTACAACAGTTTTTCATTCGATCACCACCCTTCAGCCCGATATGAAAGCTAAACTACGGGATTGTTTATCAACCAACTTCTAAAGAGGTTCAAGCCAGAAAAAGGCAAATGAACAGCAAATACCAAAACCTAGCCTGGCATACATGCAGATGTGATGGTCACTCATTTAGATCAGAGATCACTTTGTTTCTGGAAGCGGCACAACAATAGGCCACGAATAATGGAGATGTGTTCAAAGCCCTGTCGATATTTGTTCATAGATTTAATTTGCTATTCCTGTATTGATTTATTAATTGCTGCATTCGGTGTGCGTGGAGGCTTTGTTATTGTTGTTGTCCTTTGGCTGTTTGTCTGGACCAATTATGGTTGATCCTCCCGGGAGTAGACTGGACTCTTCAGATCTCTGGTTATAATCTATTGATTCCTTTCATCTCTGGTTGCTGTTGCTGGTGTGCGTGTGTTTGTGTGCGTGCGCATGTGCTTGTGTGTGTATGAGGGCGCATTTGTCAAAGACAGATGGGGGTGGGTGGTTGTGTTTATGTGTTGGAAATGAGTCGATCTCATTTACACTGGTCTCTTCACCCGACAGGGGAGGCAGGGCGCCTCATGTGTTGCCTCACAGTTTCCTTCCTTTTGCTTTCTCTCTCTGTTTTCTTACATATGCTCATACCTTTCTGTCATTATCGTTCTCTGTCTCCTGTTTCTCATACCCTCCCTATATCTTCCTTTGCCTCCTATCTTTGCATTATAACCCTCTATCTCAGTCTGCCAATCTTTGGCTGTCTACCTATTCACTCTCCATTTCTATCTTTGGATGTTTTCTATTATTTTGTCTATTTTTATTTCACTATCATTCACTCAGAATCCATTTTAATCTCTCATTCCCTCACTCTTTCTCCATGTACTTACTCAAGTTCCATTTCCATCCCTTCTTGTCTCTTTCACCATCTATCAGATGGTGTTAATTCAAAATCACACATGCCAAAATAGCTGAATGTAGAAGGCAAAGAATATAGTTAAAAACTTTGTGCAACAGGGTAATAGTTGTATATTATCAACACAAATAATGTACAGTACAATTAATTTCTCTGACTATAATGGCCATGTCTAATAGGAATCTTTCAAACAAAAGAACAGCTGCAGTGAAAATGAATCCACTGGAAATGTGAATTAGCTTCAAAGCTTGTACATCCTTCATCACATCGGCTTTGTTGATTCATCACAATGAAGGTCGGCAACAAAACAAGGGAAGTTGATGTTGAAAGAAATAGGTGGATTTGTCTGAATTTATGTGAGTCTTAGAATGTTTGAATTCATCCTCTAAGAGTATATGTTAAATATTTAGGTATTATATATTTTGTTATCATCCTGGAATAGATTGACGGGGAGTTTGAAGACTACAAAATAACATTGTTCATCGCTGAAGTCAAACAACCTCTTTTTGCCAGCTCTTTTCTTCCTTTACATTCAGCGCACAAAATCTTTTACATATGCAGTCCTAAGCACAAAGTAGTCTTTGAAGTCTAAAATGCAATGTAACACAGGGCTGTAACAAACACCACAAACACACACATTCTTGTTTCACATACACAGATAGTACTGGAAAATTACAATGTTGCATGCTGGTGTTGAACAACTGACATACAGTGTGATACAATGTTAGTGTGTCCGAACATATCATCATATTAACAACTGTGGTAATTAGCCGTTATATATGCACACACACACATTCTCTGTCTCTCTCTCCTTGCCAGTCTCTGCCTGTCTGTATCTCTCTCCCTTCCAAGTCTCCATCAGTGTGAGCGGTTCTGATGTGAGTGGATGGATTTTGCTCCCACAGTAGATGACATGACTTGAAGTGATAAGCTCCCAGAGTGGAAAATCAAGCACTGTCTGGTCTCTTTACCATGATCATGATCCCATCACCTCACACTCATTATACAATTTAGAGCAGCCATTCCGATCAATCTCCACCCATTGTAGCATCACTGTAGCAACCTTGAGCCTTTCACAGCCTTGAGCTTCCTTAATAACTGCCTTAGAGAGCGAGAATAGAACCACAATGATTATGTCTATCAAACATTTTCCCTCTGCACTCTTTTCTCTCTCATCTCACACACTTGCTGTGTCTGCGTGGTTTGTTTTGGTCCCTGGATAAAGGTGGTTTCAGTAATAATGTGTATATGTGTGCATCGATGTATCTGCATACACTATACGTAGTACTTGCATGTGAGTCCAATCTGATAAGTAGTTTTATTTGTGTGTGTGTTTGAATGCATTTTTGAATCTTTTGTGCAAAGTCTTGACATCTTCTTGAACATCATGACTTTAGCAGTCAATGGTAAATCATAATTTGTGACAACCAAAACAACAGAACACAGTGAATTACATGTTTGCTGTTGCTCCTACCTACTTGGCAATTTTCTTTTTATTTTAACTTTAACTTTCTGATTTTCAAGGGAGCTACTGGCTTAGATTTTGTCTTCTAAGGTTTCGTGTTACGGTACGGTGTTGTTATTGTTGGATACAAAACTGCATTAGCGGTAATTGCATTGTTTCACAGAGCTGCCTTAAAAACAACAGTTTTGTACAACTGTTTTGTTTCATTGCATTTTAAAGGCAAGCATAAAAAGAAAGAGGGAATCAAACACCTTGGGGCAGAACTTGCTTCTTCAGCAATAACAGTAAAAAGGCTTTGTGGCAAAGCAAAGCACCATTTTTAGAGTGCAATTAGGGAGACTTTAATCACTTCTGACTGCTCACACCATGTGTATTTGTGTGTGTGCGTGTGTGCTTTTCTCCACCTGAAAAGCAGCAGACAAAATGCATTTTACTCTCTCTCCCTTGTTCGTCCTGTAGGGGCATCTGCGTTTGTGTACTGTGTGATCATATGTTCTTGTATTTTGTCGAGCTTAAGGATAAATGGCACAAGGATGGTAGGATTTTAATTGGAGCTCTTTTCTGAGGTGGTTGTACTTCAACCACAACCTGTGAGAGAAAAGAGAGAGCGCACAGGAGAGGGACAAACACAAAATCAGAGAATATTAAGAAAGAATACGGTGACAGCACCGCCCTCAATAAATCGAGTTTGGACCTTATTTCAAGCAAAGCCAACATTACAATAAATGTAAGGAACAATAAGGGAAAAGAGTCAGGCAATATGATGCCTCATTGTGACTTATTGAGCTTCTGTCTCCCTGGAGCTTTCCTCCATCTAATGACAGCCAAAACATTGCCCACGAGATGTAGGAGGCGGGAGAAACACAGAAGTGAGAGTCAATGAGTGGAAAAGACGTTTTCTCACACACACAAAGTTCTTGCAGATATATCAAGTCACTGTAGATTTGGGGGAAACGATGCCCCCTGTGAGTTGATGAGATCAGGTTTGCTACTGATTACATTCTCGACATGCCCTGCTGTGCAGCAGTCTCCCTCAGCAGGGCGATGCACAGTGGCAGCACAACACTGGATATGGACAAAGTCACTTACTTGGATGAGTCGGTCCCTACTGAGGGTCTATTTCGACAGTCACTTGAAGCCACTTCTACAAAATTTGAGCGGAGGAAGACAGTTCCTACATAGCATCATTCTGAGACAAGATGTTAAGTCCATACAGCCCGTGGGTGCCCATAAGGACGTTGTCACACAGAATCAGGGTTGTGGTGATGTGGGAGTGTCTGATACTAACCAGCAATCCCAGCTTGGAGAACATCACAAGCCAAGTCACTGCACAGGTATCAACGTCTTTGCACTCCCTCATGGAACAGCGGATGAGAGATCAGTCTCTCTTCCGTCTTCACAGTTGCTCAGTAAACGGTGGACTATCCAGGTAAACAACCAATGCTACAATGCTACTGGTAAAAAACGTTCTTCTTCACCTGGGCGTCTACCGGTCTGATTGCCGGGTGGCAACTTTTTTACGGCACCCCCTGCGGCCCCCACCACCACAGATTGGTATCCCAGTTCAAATGAATGAGAAAATCTGCGTTTTTGCCGCAGTCATATTCTGTGTGAATATGACTTAAGCCTGTCACCCATGCAACTAACATCTCCTAAAAGGTCAGCTCCATCTGTGAGTTTGGGATCCCTGCCTGTTAGCCAGCACCCCAACCGGTCAATCAGCTGCCAAGAGGAACAAATCTCACAACTCCTAGCTCCAGGAGCTAGTGGAGAGGGGTATCTGATGTCGGCAAAGATGTAACTACTATGTTCAAGAGTGTACATTCTTGTATGGTGTCGTTCCCAGGTTTTTACAACAAATACACCTCTGCTTTGCATGGTATAATCCTCAGTTACATCCATTTGGTGACCATTAAACTGAGCTACACAACATCTGAAGAGTGGCACAGTATAGGTGTAAGCCTGAGTAGAAGTAAAAGTATTAGGCCTTGATTCAGTCAGCACTTGGCAGAGGTGAACTAGGTGGTCGCCAAGGGTGCCATGTTTCTGGTGGGGTGGGGTCAGTCGTCCTCAAAAAAAAAAAAAAACGCCAGTGAAGATAAATAAAAAATTAAAAAATAATTTTCCTTCCGTGCAGCAACAAATAAGCAAATAATAAAATAAATACACTTTGCACCAGGCATCCCTGCAGCTGCTTACTGTTTCTCACAATTTTTCATCAGCCCGACTGCCCTGTGGCTGGCCTGGCTGCACTCCTTCTCTGCCGTGCGCACTGACAGGCGCATCTGCCAAAATCCCAGACTAATGAGCAGGGGTCAAGAGGCACATCATGTTTTCATGAAAGACTCAAGAAAAACTAAAGTAAACTATTTAGCTCATAATGTAAAGTTCCAAGCCTTGAGGTTTTCAAGTAAGAAAACTAGGAAAGAGTAGGGGGAACAGAAAGCCAGATATAAAGATATCTTGTCTGCTAGACTCTCAGATACAGATTGAAGGATATATAAATAAATCTCAATGGAAAGCCAGTAGCTGGGCCTACTCATCAGGATAACTGCTCATTCCTAGAATTAAATTGTGTTGAAATTTCGTTGACCAATATCAGTGAAGTTAAATTAACTCATAATGGCTGACGCTATCCAGATTTTAGTGTCCCTCTCTGCTGTTACATGTTTTGCTTGTAATAGGCTAATACCTATAACTGTCCAGATTTATTCAGGAAATAGTCTGAAACTGAAGCATGCAAATGAATGTGTGGAACTGATAATACACTGCTATGTTGTCATTATTATTTCGTGGGGGCACCACATCATAATCGTAATCCAAATCCTAATCTTGCCAAGGCCACTGCTTAAATTATCTCTACTAAACGTTTCCAGAATATCCAGTAAAAGATCACTGAATTCTAACAACATTCAAAAATGACACCATTTTGAAACTGTAATTTTTGAGTGACTTTACAGCAGGGAGGATATGTTAAAGATTTCGGAGTACCTGTGTTTTCTATTCATGGCAGTCTTCACTTCCTTTACTACTGTACTTGTGCATCCATTTCACCATGAATGACAGACTTTATTACTACCTACCTACCTACAACTGCTGTCATAATGTGATCTAACAAAGTGTGGATAGGTCCGTCATTTTGTGATTGACTTGTCGCTGAGTGCAGAATTAATGACGTCACCTGCCTCCCATATGAAAAAACTGAGTTCCACCCATGTGCTAGTATGATGACGCAGGATTCCTAATTTTCCCTATGAGGGAGGACATCTGATTAACCTTTTTCCCTTTCTGTGATGGTAGATTGACTTTATGGCCAATGTACTCAATGTGTGGCCTCAACCCAGCCTTTCATAACATTAACAATGTTCCTTTCATTGACTTTTCTGACTGTTTGATAAACCAGGACTGTATCTTCCATTAATTTAATGTACCAAGTAGTACTTCCTAAATGTTCAGTGGTATGACAAATAGGAAACGGCACAGAACAATACGTTGTAATCAACGTTGTCAACTATCAGCTAATATTGGTGCTACTTCAATCCACACAAACGAGTTTTTAAAAAAAAGGTAGTGGGATCTTCAGCAAGGCTTACCAGTCCATGTACTGCCCACACCATCCGTACTCAGGACTGCTTTACCTGTAAAGTGCAAACTCAAGTGGAAAATTTAAATTTCAAACATGTGGGTCTCTTTCTAGCTAGAAGAGAACGTATTCCTCCAATACTCCATGACAGAGATACTGTCATTTGTATTACTGTTAACACCCATCATGTTCATTCATCACACTCATTTGTTTTACCTCACACTACTCCACAATTATCTTTGCATGTCTGTGTATTTAAAGCCACTGCTGTGAACTTAAAAAAAAAACATGTGTAAAAGAATATCCTGAAGTGGAGATGATGTGATACATTTTCTGAGCACCCTGTGCATTAATATATCCATATTAATGTGAATAAATGTTTATATTAATGACAATAATTGAGTGAAAATGTATATTTTACACTAATGTATTTGCTATGTCATGCACTGATAAACAGTTAATAATTTAACTAGGATATAGATAAGATATACTGGGAAAAAGTACAGTCTTTTAAATTCATGCACTTATGTCACATCTCCATTTCCATCACTGCCTCCTCCCTTGTTCCCCACCCCCTTCACTTCTTCCCAGGTTTTTTTTTCTTGTTGTTGTCTTTGATACATATTCCTCTCTGTGATTCTGTTGCTCCCTCCATCCCTCCTCTGTCTTAAGACAGCTTGGGCTGAGAAGAACTCTGCTGTGGGATAACTTCATTACAAAACAACCAGGGGAATCGAGGGAGGTTGAAAGAGAGAAGGGGGGGGGGGGAGATAAGTAGCAGTGTTGTTATAAAGCTGTCTTCCTTTCATGCATTCTTCTCATCTCTCTGGTCTTGTCCTTCACTTATAGAGAAATAGTCTGACATTAAATGAAGAGACACTCACCTTCTCCAGGGTACCACAATAACAGAAATATCAGTTCACTGCTTTAGATGGTGATGCACTAAAGTGATTAATATGTTTTATTGAATGCTTGTTGGGTGCTAACGCTGTGGAGGGTGAAAGGGATTTTTATGTCTCTAACAATGCAACTGAGATATGTTTGTTTAACAGTTTAATACCGTGGTATTAAAGGGAGTTTTTTTGTCATGGTTTTGGTCAAGAGAGAAAGAGACAAGAGAAAGCTGAGAATGTACATGTACGCATGCTTCTCTTTGATTTTACCTTTTTTCTATGTGTTTTTGCAGTGACGGCAGCCTCCGTTGCCTCAAGGAAGCTTCAGTTGCTCATGATGCAACCAACAGTCAAGTATTTACTTGTGTTTTTGTTTATGAGCTAGTTAATCATCTTTTAGCACCACCCCACCCCCCACCCCCACACACACTTTCTGTTCCTTTGTGCCACCCCATCCCCCCTCTTAAGGCAATGTGGTACTATAATGAAATATAACAGGGAAGAAGAGGAGATGTGTAAAGCTCAGCCCATTAGGCTATGAAGCAGACATCCCAGTATCATTTAAGTTTCTTTAATTGAATCCCAACAGGCAGAAGCAAGTCTATGAAGTCAGCCTTTGGTCCCTGTCTCTCACTCTGTGTGTGTGTGTGTGTGTGTGTGTGTGAGAGAGAGAGAGAGAGAGAGAGAGAGAGAGAGCGATCACATGTATGTGTCTGTGGGCATGTCAGTGTTTGTCTTTTAGCTGCATATACTTCTCTGATTGAAATACATAAGACGAGGAACTTGAAGACCCAAGGCAGCAGGGCTAATATTTCACTGACTAGTCTTTTGGGGTTTACAGGGGCTTCAAGAGTGACAGAGATAGAACAGTACAATGTAGTGTTATCAGCCTTACATATATTCGATTAAAATTAATTTTCTAGCTAGAACTGCCTTCTCGCTGTCACACTGAAATGACTGCTAACCAAGTTGTGTAAAACTGTTAAAAACACATGAATTAAAGTCAAGATGAAGCAATCAGTAATGCTCCACAACTCCTAGATTTTTAGAGTTGATTCAAACTGTGATTCTTAATTGAGAGAATCACCGGAATTCATTTAACCTGCTTGTGAATGATTACAACTGGAAAATATATTTTGCACTGATGTGTGCAAAGTCATGTCCTTCAACTTCAGAGGGAGTTTAAAGCAAGCAAATGTAAACAAGTAAATCCAGTGTGAACACAGCATTGTACTTTGTGTTTGTGCTTTCCATCTCAAAGTAACAATCCTGCTACTGTTTAGCTCCATCAAAACAAGCTAATCTGTTTGTTGACCCATTATGTCAATGTGTTTTTGAGGCTCATGGCTACTAAGATGGAACCATTCAAACCAAAATGCCTCCCAAGATAATCACCTCAAAATACACTGCATAAAAACACTCTCAGTAACTCTGAATTTAAAAAAGAAAAAGAAAATCGTGGACTTTATCCGTGTCCCAAAAGGCACTAAAATGTATGTCTTCATTGATGTATACTCAACATCTAATGATGCCCATCTTTATAAAATAGTCACAAGGCCACGTTTCACTATGGAAAGTTGGCAAGGTTACTGAATAAGCAAAAATATCTTCTGTCTTTGTTTAATAATTATAATACTTGCATAGTTGATTGGTTAATTATTGCCCCTCTGCAGGGCAGATGTCCCTATGGATCGAATAAAGCACCCCCTTGGGGGCGGCGGGGATGTATGTTAAGCTCAAGGACACCTTAGCAGGGTGGATGCCTCCTGACAAAGTGTAAAGGTAATGTGTTTTCCCTCTGTGTCTTCTCGTCTTCTCACATATCGCTTCGATGCCTTCAGATTTGAATAGGTCACCTTCATGCTATATCTCCGTGATGACATGGGTATGACACAGGTACAGTGTATTTCACTCTAATTCTTTATGGGTGGCCACGCACACACGTGTCCTGCAGAACTGCAAGACACATAGAGTCTTGGGAAGAAAAGCAAACAACAGAGAGGATGGTGATGGCATTGTGTAAGAGACCTTAGGAGCAGTAATAAAACACAGGACATGCGAATTGGGATTGCAAACATTTCATTAAAGCAAATGTACTCTTCCAGGTTCCCCCATTATTATTGTGTCCTTGTCTCAATCTTCCTGCTGTCAATCTTGAGCGATAAATGCTCTCACCAAAAGGCTCATGGGTTCTTAATGAGTGAAAATCTGAATCACATTTTTTATGGCCTCTGTCTCCTTCAGACTTTTCATCAAGTCCAGAAATGTACTCAAGCAAGTCTGTTTCACAGGAAATTACGACTGCAGTGTTCACAGCATAATTACCGCTCTTTTATTTATTTCCTTTATACTTTCTCTGCTTGTCCCTGTACCTTGCTCTAAGCTCCCTGAGAGTTACTGAGCCAAGAGAGAAGGAGAGAGAAGTAGAATAAGAGAGGTCATAATCAAATGCAGGTAATAATGAGTAATCGAGGTCTTGTCTCAGACAGAGGTCCACAAAGTCCCACTGCTTTTCTCATTTATCCTCAGAAGTTCTCACATTCAACCTGACACTCTCCCCTCTAAAAGAACGACACCTTTTTCCCTCAACCTTTCAGAAGAAAAGCCTGATCTCATCCATTACAGCTATTTTCTTTCTTTTCATGGCAAAGTCCAGTGTCATTTCTCTCACTTCTGAACCTCTCTCTAACACTTTCCCCAATTTCTATATCGCCTCTTTCACTTTTATATTATTTAGAGTCCTCTCAGTTCTTGGGTCGAGGAAAGTGGATGAATGGATTATGTCTAACAATGTGTGTGTGTGTGTGTGTGTGTGTGTGTGTGTGTGTGTGTGTGTGTGTGTGTGTTTGTATTAAAAGTGCCTCCTTTGTCAAAACATAGTTGTGATTACCAAAGTTCAAACCATACCTTTAGGAATGTTGAACATCAGAACATTACATTGACTCCTTTTTTTTAATTAATCCTACATATTTGTGCCCACTTCCCACATAAAATCTGAAGATATTATTTTGTCAGATTTGCATATACAATGAGGTAGAGAAGGTAGATAATCAAGGTTTTTTCTTTTGCCTTAAAATCTCTCTCCAGCATGCCTATTTAATTGGAGGTTTTAAGTGCTGTTCTCCTTCTGTGGCCATGTAGACTGTTGAAAAGCACTGGCACTTGGAAACAGACAGGGCCATTAAGGTGCTTTCATCGTCTCCACAACCATTATTTGCCCAATCCATATTCAGCCACAGAATAGCGATGACTGGGCTAATTCACTTAAGATAATGAAGTGGATTGGTTGTGTAATTTCAGCCATCCCTTGTCTTCTCCATCCTGCATTTTATTTCTTTTTCTTTTTGGCATAACCTTCCAGAGGAGCAATTAGGCTGGTGATCCATTGAACAATACAGACAGCATCCGCCCCCTCCCCTCCCCACCTCTTCATTAGGAGAAATTCATGTTTTAGTTACTTTTTGAATGTCTGAAGAAAACTTTTGAGGTTACCATGGAGGTAAGAAGCTACACAAGCTGCATCTACAACATCATATGTCCTCTAATCATGACAGTGTGTAGTAGCATACCATGTGACATTCCTGCCTTGATTAAAAACACCTTGTTATGTAGCCAGGTACATTTTATTTACACCCATCCCTTTCTCTTTCCTCTTTATCTGGACCAATTCTGCCCCCTACTGGATCTTGTTGTTATTTATTTATTTATGTATTTAATGCTATTCATATTTTTCACTTTACAGCACAATAAGCAGCTGTTGAGTATAGCTTCCAATATGCAACCTTGTCTTTAACAACATTTCATGTCCTCATTCAGGGAAGCGTAGCTGCAGAATGTGCAGCTCACGTTTCATAGTGTCTTTCCTGTGTCATATTCAGTGAGGACGTAGCAGTAGTAGCCATCTGTTGTGACTTCACATGCGATGTGATTTCACAGGCTGCTTTTATTGCCTAAAACTATCCTGGCCTCCTCAGCCTGTCTTTATGTGACAGATCAAGGACAACTAGCTAGTAAAGTGTGTTTGCGAATATGTGTGCGTGCTTGTGTATGTTTGTGAGAGGAGAGGTTGCGTGTGAGAGGGAGAAAATGAGAGAGAGAGAGAGAGAGGGGCCACCATCTATAGCCCTGTAACAAAGGCTGCTCCTGTTAAATCACCCAGCTGAATACGCATAAACACTGAAATGCATCATTTGCAGAGGTAGGCAGAGACATGCCACCATTACTCCGTTTCACCTACTTGACCAGATCTTTCAAATATTTGTCCTCTAAATAGCTTCACTAGACTATTGGTTGGGCTTATACAAGTATATATTGATATAAACCAGTTTGCAGTGTGTATTCTTTTGCCATCACAGCATTACATTTATTTGAATTTAAGCTACTTCCAGGTTGAACATTTATGAAGTGTTCTTGTACACCACAATGTTTTAATGACAGTTAGACAGGATTACCACGCATCTTCAATCACTTGTACTTAGGTAATTTAAGAAATTACTTCAGGTTATTGTCAGTAGACCTGCATCAGCCACTTTTCTTATGTCAGTTAAGTTAATACACGATAAAGCTACTGATTGATGCAGGCACCATCTAACAAATATACTCTTTTAATGTTGCATATTATGATGCAAGGCGGGAGTTATTTTTAAACCCCAGGAGCAGACTAAAATGACATCCATAATTGACAGAGGTATGTCAGTGCTCAAGAATTCTGAAGCAAATTACAGCCTAAAAATCCCATTAAGAAATAATAGAATAGGATTGAAGGGGCCTGGCATAAGACTAGCCTCTCTGCTGACATCTTCACTCTGATGTTAATACCGCCTTCACGTCATATCGAATTTACCATAAATATTAGCAGCCAACTGGGAAAAAATGGGCATGTCAGCCTCCTAGTGCTAATTACAAGCAGGATGTGTGGGAATTTTTGTTGGCTCCAATATCTCCCACTTGGCATTACAAATTGCAAAAAGCTTGTCAGCTGGCAAACACAGCAGCAAACCCACTGATGTCAGCAGTCCAAGGTAATGCAAATTAAAATGATCAGTTATAATCACACTAATATAATCAGCTCTACTCTCAAAAAGACAGTAATGTACGTTTGTTTGTGTTGGATTTCAATTCAAACATAAACTGTGTTGAATTTAATCAGTTCAAAGAGGTCTCTCTAATAAGACATTAACTAACAGAAAGGCCAACGAAAAAAATCAACTAATTGTCTGCCAGAATTAAAGAAACGGGGCAGTTGTACCTTGGGCATTAGCTATTGATCTGGGTTGAGTTTACTGCTTGGGGAAATCTTGCTCCTTAATTGTTCCCATTACAGAACTGCTTTGTGCTTGCTGATCATATCAAACTAATACAGACCAACAAGAACTTTGCATTCAGGCAACAGAAGGAGATTTCCTCACCTCCAGTCACACTCACACCTGACACCACAAACCTCTCAGGCACAACCTGACACACCGTCACTCTCACTGAGAGAGCTGCAGGTCACTCAATCTGGGTTTTAAAACTCAATGAGGCTGCACTGAATGTCATTTTCTTCCAGGTCCACATAAAACAAACACAACCCATCTACAATTACAAAATCAAACTTACATGCACCCTTCAGATCATGCAGTCAGATGAAGATGCAGGTCAGCTCTGTACCTCGTCCAATACAGATCCAGAATCATCCCTCTGGACAGTGGTTGAGACAGTTGGTTGTTCTACATCCTCTTTGAGTTGGTGTTTGCATGAAACCATGTTTACTCATCATATACCTGTGTTTGTTTAATAATCTGTCACTCCTATAAATGTGTTCACCTTGTGCGTGCTAGCAAATGTCTGTCTCAGTACATTTCTCATGACTCCATCATTTAATCCCACACATTGTCGTGTGTGTTAGACAGCTCTCTCACTCCTCCACTGTGTTTTAGATTCCTCTTGACTCTGCAGGGATTCAGTTCCATATTTTCACACCCTTGTTACTCCACTAGACTGATTTCAGCTCTGGTGATTAACAAACAAAACCAGAAAAAAAGAGCAGACAGAAGAAGGAATCTGCTGAAAATAAACCTAAATTAATCAGGAGGTATTGCAGCAACACTTTCACGTCAATATTGTGATATTTTCACAAAAATGTGAGTAGTCAAATCAAAACGACCATAAAGACGTGCAGCTCCATTGAACACTTATTGTGTTCAATTATTGTGTTGGAAGCCAGGTCCTTTGACAGTAATAGTAAGAAAAGGGACATTGTACATAGTTAGGAGCTTTCCTGTAAATTCCTTTATTTATTTATTGTTGAACACACACAAATCAACACATTAATCATTAACTTAGTCTTATACAACTTTCACTGTAGGCAAACAAACATACATACAGTAAGTAGCATATATGAGAAGACCTGCTAGGTGGTAAACGCATCGTAAATTGTTCAGCAGTTTCTGGTGCTTCTGTGTTTTTGAGATAGCCCACAGAGCATGGATTTCATTTTTTGAGTAACAGTTTATTAATTCTACACAACGCAGCTCTTTTAGCAGCTTCAGTCAGGGCTAAGGCAACCACTCTTTATCCCCAGCATGAACAGATAATCCAAGTTCTCATACAGTTTTCAGCCAATAGTAGCAATATAAAGCCATTGTAACCTGTGAAATGTTGCAGAAATAGAACCAAAGTGACCAGTTTTTGTAAGGAAACTCACTATCCACTACCTATTTTGTTATGTAGAATCAAATTTTACTCAAAACACACAAACACGGTTTATATTGCTCCAACACTATCTTTACTTTTACTTGGGTTGGTGCACAGTTGTGGCGTTATGTCAGGTGTTTTCAATAAAGCACATTTTTGTCAGCAGTTGCTATAAGTTTTCAGTTCATAAACACATCACTGCACTGCACGACTGCTGATATGTAATCACCACTGGAGGAAATAATAACCCTGATAATAAAATTCTGCATTACATAAATTGGCAGTACTGTAATGAATGTGGTACATTACAGGAAGATTATTAGCATTTTAGAAGCATAATCATCATAATTAACTAAAACAATTATCACATTTTATCAAAGTAAACATCAGAAATTTTCACTTCATAAGATGTTAGCCTCAAATTAACCATACAATTGCCTCATATTAATTCCACACCTTATTTCTTATTCATGAAAGATAACCATATATTGGCAAAAGAAGTTGTAGGACATTTTAATTATCTATTCAAAGAAGAAGCAGTATCAGTTTATAGAATCAGAAAATGCCTTTATATGAAGGAGCATTTTAAGGTTCACAAATGGTTGCCCTAAATCATTGAATAATGTGTAGGCCCCAGCTTTTTGGTGGACTGACAAAGAATGTACACAAACCTGAGCTGTCTGATCTTGCTGCCTCCTACCATTGACTGGGGCCTCCAGCTTCACAAGACTCATCACACTTCAGGGGGGAAGGCTACCTCAGCTTCATGGGTGAGTCAGAGTGTGTGTGTGTGTGTGTGTCTGCATCTGTTTATGTCTAAGACCCGGTGGGTGCGTATTTATTTGTGCTTTTTTTGTGTGTGTGTGACTACTTCCGCCTTTCATCGCTTACAAAAGCATAGACCTTGTGTGTCTGTTTGGGTGGTTCTGCTTTGTATTTTGTGTGTCTGATCTGTCTGGCTCACAGGAGTGAAAAGGTTTTTTTGGGGGGGATGCTTTCTGTACTGAGGTATCCTTAAACACACAATAACAAAAAAGCCTCTTTGGTTCAAGCTCTCTCTCTCTCTGTCTCTCTCTCTCGCAACCCTTTTGTTGGTCTCTGTAAATATCTGCACAGTCTGACTGTACCTCCCTGACCTTGATGGTGAACTCTCCAGCACTGACTAAGAGTTAGAGGTGGCTGTGGAAAAAGAAGCAAAAAGCAGCTGAATACCGAGCTACACACATTTAACCAGGGCAAGTGAAAACATTTTTTTCCAGGTGCTCTCTCTGCAGTAATCCAACAAGCACTTAATACAACACACAAAGCACAAATAAAATATATATAAAAAAAGATTTCCTTCGAGGCAGGAATATACACTTTGAAAGACAGCTATGATCTAAACCAGAGCTGGCTTACAATGGCAGTGCTCACTGCTTGTGAAAGATAAACCTTGCAAACTACAGCCAAGTCCACACTTGTCATCTGTGTTTCACTACAGATGAAAACAGCAATTGTCAACATGATTTCAACATTAATGCTACATTGGGTCCGATTATTTGTGCACCAATTAACAATGTTCCAACACACTGAGACTGGATTAGCGTGCCTTGCTATCACAACATTTAATACGATTTTAGCCTGTAGGCACAGGGGCTCATCAGAATGACCGGTGAGACGTTGTCATAGATACAGTTGAGCAATTATAATGATAAAACCATTACTCAAACCCATTTAGCACTTTGCAAGCTCTCCTTGAGCAGGGAAGAAAGATTCTTTGGATAAAACCAACAAGGACAATAGGGTGACTTACAAATCAAATCAAAACATGTTTTGTCCCCACAGTGAGCTTTGAGTTTAAGACTGTGTAACCCAACCATTTAACCCCAATTTATTTCTAATTACAACAACGTGGGGAAAAATGTGCAACTTCATATTAATGAAAAAGTTAGATTTTTCAACAACTGATATGGAGATAACTTCCAAATGGAAGTAACCACTGCCTGTTTGTCTCTGACCAGCAAATTTAATTGGAGCTATCTAGCAGAGTTTCAGGAGCAGGACCACGCGCTTGCTCTTGCACTCGCATATGTCACTCGTCCCAAGTACATTCAGGAAGCTATCCACGAGCAACGTCATCTACGCCATGAGCAACTTCATCAATCCACTCACCTCATCTCCAGCAGATTCTTCATCTCATCATCCCCATTGGACAAAGATTTATGTGGACAAACAGTATGACCATGTCAAAAGTTTCCAACAACCAACGTCAGCAGACCCAGCAACAGAGGCTGAGAAATTCTCCACCGCCTCCGTGCCCAAGATCCAGCATTTTGTAATCCAAAAGCCATTCAGGAAGCGAGTATGTCCATTATAATTCACCTGACAAATGGTCTGTGTCTTCCAGCACACCCCTTGATCAGAAAACAGAGGAAGAGGAAATTCGAGGAGAGTACATCGCCATCGCTTCAATTATCCTACTCCATCGCCTCTGAGGACAACGCCAGACTCCCGTCACCATACTTCGGCCTCTCAACTCGAACCCGGTCGCTTCATCACAATGCTCCATCGAAGTCCCCCGACAACCAGCCTTCGTCCAAAATGTCCAACTGGACCGTAGCCTTGTACAGGGAGGCCTTTCTTGTCACTTCATGCAAATACATCAGCTAAAATTATTTATTTTTATTTTTTGTTATATCAGCCCAAATGCTAATATTGCTGCATTTTACTCCTTCAAACATGATGGAGTTAGGCCTGATTAGGCATTGTTTTAGCTGCACTGCATTGCTGTGGTTGCAAGTGTGAAGCCAGCAAACTATGTAATGACCCAGAATATCTTAGCTATGATGTGTAGGTGGATTAGGGAGAAAGATGACATATTAAGTAACTCAACGTTGCTACATTAATAGCAAGAAAAAGTTGAGCACAATTAAATGGCAGTTGGGTTACACTCCTTCTCTCCCACAACTGTTCCTGACAGTGCTGCAGAAAGTTTGAAGGGTTTCAAAGAAGTTGGAAGGTGAAGAAAAAATGTTTTTTTACTGAGCTGCTGTTTGTTCTATATAGAAATGGAAAAGAGTCCCACAGGCAGTAAGTGTTCTTTTGCTTTGTCGTTAGTAAGTTAATAAATTTGTTTGTTTATAACTTTAGCCTTTTGTAGTTGCTTCTGTTCCAACTGCTACTCTCACACTCTCTGACACACAGACACAGCTGTCTATGAATCCCTGGAGACCAATTTGCTCCTGCAGCTGGCATACTGTAGGTGGTACAGGCCATGGGGCATTTACCCATTTACCAAAGTAATGAGGCTTACTACTATTCATGGATCTCTTACCCATCCATTTAAAAAAAAAAACCCTGAATGCTCCCCCACTTTCTCCCACACACAGCGGAGGAAAGTTTTATGTTGAGTTTGGCTCAACCGTAGTCAAATATAGCACAAAGTCAAACTGGACTGAGCTGCAATTTAGAACTTTTCTAAGGCACAATTAGCCCTAAAGGAACCAACTGTTGCAAGGAAAGAATAATAACACTGTGCACACCCTATAGAAAAGAAGTATAGAGCCAATACATAACCTGAGGGAAGCAACCAGGTGTGCCAAAGAAAATTCACTAGTTGTGCAGGCCCAATAAATAAGCATAGAAAAAACAGAGAATACTATTAGTATTACCTGAAACAGCTAAGATCCCACTTGCATCCATTACTGACAATAAACACACATCTTTTACTGTTGGGACTGATAACAATCAACAATTGTTTGCATCCCTTTGGGAGACGCGTCCTCCTGTGGAACCATTAATGGGCCCTTGACATAAGTGGAGGCAGCGAGGTAGAGGGTCATAGCATAGCACACTGCAGCGACAGCAAAGAGATACTGACATTTAAACTAGCGCAAGTACCCCTCAGTTAGCAACTGGTTGACAGAAAAGCTTGTGTACATAACCCACTGAATTGACTGGATAATAATTAAGAGGTGGAGACCAGACGTGATAAGGAAATTAGAATGATAATTGTCTTCCTGCTTGAGCTTCAGCTAAAAGCTTTTTTTATCTGTACAAAATATGAACAAATTACTGTAAGTTCAAGTTCATTTTTGCCCAAGAGGGTGATTTGAGGTGTGAAAAGGTAGCACATTTATAGAGAGACATTTAGAAGAGCACATATGGAACCCATACAATTTAAAAACTCAATGCATAGGAATATGGCACAGTAAAAAAATCAAGCATGAGGACTCATACATATCAGACTCAGACATCACACCCATCACAACCCAAGGTCCCATTGTGGGAAACACCAACCCACATCCTGCTTTCCATGTTTAGGAGACCAACAGGCACCAGCACAAATTAGTTTCTATAGCTATTAGTCATAATAGTGGACAGTATGAAACAGGAACCAGTGGTAGGAGTTGAAGCTTATGCCAAAATCAGGCAGAATTTATTACTGAGTCGGTCCATGTTAGAACAGCTGAGGGAGAAAAGGGAGTGGAGGATTCAAGCAGAAAGCAACTTGTAGTCTGAGGTCTGAATTACAGTCCAGTCAGTCTGAAAACACTCAGCCGTCTGTTTACTTGGTAGCTCACCCTGGTACGAGAGGAATGGTAGATGAGGGAAGAGTATCCTTTGTGGATTTGTAAGCCACATGCATATTAGTTTAGGGATTGGTGGACAGGGCCAGAAAGGGCAACCAGTGACTCTGACTTGATGAGTAAAAATACAAGTTTGAGTCAGTGTCACCTGTACAACATACTGCCATACACCATTATCAGCTTCTGTTTTATAAAGTTGAGCCTGGTGTCTGCTAATCCAGTTATCCTGTTAGCCAGGTGTTGCTAAATGGATGCTTATGGAGCCAGAACAGTGACAGCAGGATTTGGCATCGATTGGCATGGATTCAACTCTGTCACTGTTTTGGCGTGGAGAGGAGGGGTTTGAGGGGAGGGGGAAAGAAAGCGTGATTGGTGTATAATCTGCATACTAATGAGAGAACGTCACTCTTCATGAGTTCACCTGAACTCCCAAATCGCAGTTAAGTCTTTTTGTCTCTGCCGCTGTTTGCTCATGTTCAACCATGTATCCTAACGTTAGCTAGCTGTCAGGTGTTAACAAAGGTTAGCGCTTGTTCCAGCAGACCTAAGCCAGACTAGCATAACATACATTTAACGTAACCCAGCCCGGTTCTGTGTGAGCACACAGCGGCAGAGACACAGACAGTTCCCGGTGAACTCGTGGAGGACGTCGCTGTAGGTTTGTGGCGATGCCAGAGGCTTCTGAGGGACGAGAGGACGGCTGGTTCTGATCAGTGAAGAGTGACGTTCTCTCATTAGTATGCAGATTATACACCAATCACGCTCTCCTTGCCCCTCCCCTCAAACCCCTCCTCTCCACGCCAAAACAGTGACAGAGAGTCGAAAACGAAAAACGGACATTGTAAAACAAATCTTGTGTCATAAAAAAAAAAACTGACATAAAACAAAAACCAAAAGTGTAAAAAGAAACTGTCAAGTTTATTTCTTTTCAATGCCAATTTTTTTTCGATGCCAAATTCTGCTGTGACTGTTCTGACTCCATAAATGGTGAGCATGGCATCAACTGAAATTTGTGGGTTAAGTACTGTAAATCAGAGGGTAATGTAGAGATGAAACATTAACCCAGAACTTCTTGTCCTATCCCAATCCTTAAACCTTAATCCTGAACCCATTTTTTCTTCTCCTTGGTAATTATACTTTACTATTATCGAGCTTCTTCCCATAGTTAGTTCTCAATATAAAAAGAAATCCCGAGTTAAAGTGATAATATTAAGACTTCTTCATTGGAAATCCCTTACCTGTGCTGATCATTCTGCAATTCAGAAAACTAGTCCAATGTATTACAGATTTTCTGAAACAATGTTGAGCAAAATTTTATGCATTTTAATACTGTGTGTTGATCACTAAATATAATTACATGCCAATGTTCTCCTAACTTTCATCCACACCCGCGACTCAAACTACTGTGTCACTCCTGTCCCGCAGCAATCCCATGTGTCCTGCAGGATTCTGATGTAATGTAGATGATTACAAGTCTGATCAGCATTGACGGCTGATGTGAAGACATGGGGCCTCTGTTTAACAAAGTCTCTTGGTGTTTGCGTGGGCTATACTTAAAAAGAATTAAAACAAAACGAAAGTATCTTAAGTGGGAGGTGCCCACTTGATAACACTAATGACAACAGAAAGTCCCAGCTCTCATTTACCAACTCTCATCGTATCTTCAAACATGAAAAGAAGTTTCCTCCACAGTCATCCTGAATACATAACACATACTTACATCAGATGCATGTGAACTGGCAAGTGATCATCTGTATTCTTCTTCTCTACCCTCTGTACATGTTGCAAGAATGCCTGGATGTGAAATTTAAGCAGCATAAATGTCTCTCGACAAAGCAAAGTTCAAGTGAGAGCTGTGGGACTCAAAGTTCTTTTTTTTCTGAATTACATTCTAGAGAGTTGATGGGCTATATTTCTTTCTTTTCTTGTGTTTCAACTTTTATTTAAAGGCGAAAATCCCCCTGAAAGTCAAACTTTTTTTTGTTCTAAAGTACTAATTTCAAGAGAAAAAAGTTTTGCACATTAATGTCATCAAGAAGTGAGCAGCCTTGCCTTAACTTTGGCTCTTGCCTTCTCATGCCCTATGTTTCTGCCTTTTATTCAAACTACACGATTGACAAAATATACACAGACATTTATCATAGAACAGAGGAGTAATATAAAGTGTGTAAACTTGTATTAATTACAGATTCATTCATGTATGCAGGCTTTATATGATAACGCGTCAACCTAAGGTACAGTTGTTAACTGACAGAAGAATTACATTTGTTATTACTCTATTAGAAGTCTTCCACGTATCTCTGTTACACTGTCAAAATAATTCAGTAAAAAGTTGTGTCATATGCTGCACAGGAACGGCATCGTGCCTAGAGCCTCATAGCAGGCTGTGTGTGCATTAATTGAACTTGTCTGTGAGCCATAAATTCATTTTATGTAATTATGCGAAGTTTGGATCGCTCTTTTACACTGACTGACAGGATGTTGCTCTAAAACAGTGAGAATTACACGTATGCTGGATTTCAGTTTAATTTATTGTACACGTGGTAACTGTGTAAAAAGTTGTGATTTCAGTGTCTCAACACCATCACAGTGTTTACCCTCGGAGACACAATTGACACCACATTGTGACATGCTTCCCCTGTTTCATATCCGTGTGGCCGTCTTCAGAGTAGAAAGTGAAGAAGAAGTTTTACAGTGACATACACACATTAATATTATTCCTGCTGATCACTGAAATCACTCGTAGGCAGTTGTCAGCACAACACTCTGAATGTGTGAGCGTCATCCTGCTCACAAGCGGTGGCTTCATCGCTATAACATTATAACTAACTGCTCTTCCTCGTGGCTGGCTCGAAGCAACTTTGTGAGCTGATGTATAAGAGTTGGGGAGAGCTTTTTGAACTGGTTCTGTTGCCATTGCCACTAACTTTTGTCTTCTGTCCTCAGTGTTTGACAACCTAATTTTTGGTCAGGCCAGGTATAGCTAAGTACCTTTGCATCAAATACATATCAGTTAAATTGTTTGTTTGTGCTGCAGTTCATTTTTTTTATTTCAAGCCAACTTTTGAAGCTGTGTGTGACATGATGTTGATTGCTGGGGTACACTGGGGTGAATTGTATTAAAGCAATGAATCAAATTTGTCAAATATGTAATTGTTCTCTGTAATGTGTGGTTTAAGGGACACACAGGGATGTCGGCGAGGGCAAATGCACATAAATGCTGTTTACCCACCTCTCAGATTCTGAAATTGCATTTACTGTTGTTTTAACCATATTGTTGCTGCATTGCAGTAATGTAGTATGATAGTTCAAGTTAGCTTGAATGTAAAATCCATATCTTATATTCCCACAACATTATGCCATCACGGTTTTAATTCACAACTGCTATAATTGAGAAAAAAAATTGGATATTAAACATGGAGAAAGCAAAGAAGATACAACTGATTTCAGATTTAAAGGAAAATATAAATGAGCAATGAGATAGAAACTGATTCAAAAGCAGAATCAGATGATCGTGAGAAGGTAAGTTGGTATGGTCTAACATATGAACCTTTGGTTTGGTCAGTGTTTTAAAACTATTTAACTGTAATCCAAAGGTAAACAACTACCATTCTCCAACTTAATTCAAAACACAAGATCTGCGCTAGATTGACATGTCTTTTATTACAGGGACTTACATTAAATGACAACTATATTTCGTTTTTTTACATTAGTAATGTTTGCAAACATTTGAAATATATTAAATATTTGTGATATGTCTTATGTTTATAGTCATCTGACAAACACAAAAGGCTAATTGTTCATTTACAAGTGATGCTGTTCCTTTTTTCTATTAATTGTGGCTTTAGTTCTAGTCCATTTTTTTACATAAAGCATGAAAGATTCCTCTTTGCATGCAGAAAAGCAGAGAGAAACTGAGGTAAAGGTTTACTCAACATTTTTATAACCACACCAGTCCCGGGTACACACCACTGAACACACCGCACCTTTGTGTAGGCCCGACTGTGTATGTGAAGCTCTTACTAAAAATGACTCAGTCCACAGCCCCGACCTTAACCTCCTCCCTCCTCTTCCTCTCCGTCCCACAGCAGGATGATAATCTATCTTGTGTAATGTGATGATGATGATGATAAAGAGAAAGATAATATCTTGTGTTTGTTCCCAGCCCCTCACCTGGGAAGTAATCAATTTTGCTGTGCTGTGTGTTTTGTGCAAAACTTGAGTCATTTTCAAGAGTCACCCCTTCTTAAACAGGATGATATCCCCCACTCCTCACACACCCTTTTCTATTCCTCCTCTCCTACTCATCCATCTCCTCTCTGGCTCACATGCTGCCTGTGGCCCAGCAGCAGCAGTTTGTGTTGCCACAAACAGAGAGCAGGCAGGAGAAACCCACCATGACAGGCAGATAACAATGCTGCAACACCACACTAATTGGCCCGGGGCTTACAGGGAGAGTCTGGTGTTCAGCAGCCTGGTATTTTGGGATGTGAGAGCAGAAGGGTGGTAGGTGGGAAAAAAGGGGGTTGGGGGGGGGGGATGGAGGAGGTGGAGGCAAGGAGTGTCAGTTTTGATTATGGATGAGTTGTGAGATAAGTTGTGTTAGGACATGTTTTTGTGAGGTGGAAAGAATCGTGTGTGTGTGTGTGTGACTGTATATTCGTGTGTGTGTGTGTATTTGTGAGCGTGGGTTGTGTGTGTATACGCGGCATGCATCCACGTCTGCCATACAAACCTCTAATCAGAGGAGATGGATGATGTTTTAGCACAATTCTTTTTTTTTTTCATGAGCGATCAAAGAGGGTACTCATAAAGTATGCTATCACAACCGCATTTACCACTGCAAGTAGTTCATTTACAGATACAGAGCTATATATCTTTGATGATATTTCTTCAAGCCCTTATGTATTTATAAAAAAAAACAGCTTGGAGGTTTCATTATTTTTTGTAACTGGGGAATTTACAAATGTTTTATTGATTTATGTCTTTGACACCTGCATGGGCCTAAAAAACAAGTCACTCCTACTCTTAGTATCAATAAAAAGTAAATTAAACCAATACCAACTATCTATATAGGCTTACTTCACATAATTTCATCCAATACTTTTCAACTTTCTTGTTGGTCCTGCTGTTCAGAAAACAAACTGCACCATTAATCATAGGCTAAAGGGAAAGCTGACCTTTTTAGACTTAAAATGGTCCACTCTGCAGCTCAAAAATGGAGTTGTATCAGAAATTGTAAGTTTAATCATATACTGTAGTGTAGCACAATAATAAACAAGACTTGTGTCTGAGGTCTCAAAAATGAAAGTACCTCAGTGGTCTGTGACTTGCGGCAATAGACTGCCAGTGTTCAGTCTCAAAAAGAAGCTTCTGGTCTTCACATTTCTCATTCAGTGATAAGCCCTTTATATATATATTACTCTATACTCGAGCCTCTTCTATTGTGCTTTTTTCTCACAGATCCCACTGAGACTCCACCTGAGAGTTTGTCAGGGATCAGGGTGTGCGAAGACATGACAGTGGACACTTAAAGTTCTAAAACTATAAGAAAAATACATCAAATACTACTAATAATAATAAAATACTTGCATTTACATCTGTCTGGTTATGATGTAACAATGCTGTCACGTTCTGCTTCTCCTTGCCTTTAGAGATACTAGAGAACCTCCTGATGTTGGGAAGGAGAAAGAGCACCACCAAGGTTGAAACACGTTGCAATGACAGTGGCTGTTATTTTAAGACTTAGTGGTAAACACAACTAAACATCAAAAGTGATGACTTTTCTCTTACTTGAATGTCTTTAATTTTAATGTCAAACCATCACAAATATGGTCACATGTTATTAATAAGCATGTAGGGTTCTTACAGGCTTCTCATATTCTCAGTTTCTTATTCATCTATTAAAAAAATTCTTGCTCTTTCTAATTTAAAAGCATACAAAAAATGCACATTGTGCATGCTTAGACACACATCCACAACTATGTTGTTGGCAGATTAATTGAAATATGTCATGGAGAAAATGGATTGGTGAAAACTTAGTAGGGACTGCAGGAAGGGTTGAAATATAATTCTAATGGACTCACAGCATGTACAGCATGTGTGTATTGTTGTCTTGTCTTGTATGTGTCAAAGCATTGTATGAGGAATACATTACATACAGTATATATGTTTTGCAAAGCCTACTCAATCTAAACCTTCATGTACGAGGATATTGAGGTGATAATGATTTATTGTGTAAAATAGTTATTAAAAAATACTGGCATAATAGCATTGTAAACTTTAGGAAAAGCAAGACCCATGTGTTTTTAGGCTTTATTACAGTAACTAAACAATATTCTACTGTAAATGACCTAATGCAGGTTGCCAGCGTTTCTTTTTTTTTTTTTCAAATAGCTTAAACTATATTAAGCCATCTCTATCAAGACAAACTATAGCTTGTGTCAGTTTAGAATCATCTCCATTCTTCTTGATAAATAAAGTTTCATGACTGTGTCAAAATCCTAAAGGTCAACATTGGTCATGCCGATCAATCTTTTCAGAGGTCACACTCAGCTGCCTCCAGGAGACCATTCTTCTTTTTTTCTTTTTTTTTGACTGAAAGTAGGATAGTCTTTTTTTCTCATCCTATGTATGTATATTTTATTTCAGCCTTCCTTTGCAATATATTTAATTGTTACATAAATCGTTACATCGTTACAAAATCGTTACAAAAGACAATTAGTGTTCATAAAGGTGCCGTATGCAAAGGACAACAGTTCTGTCATTGGTGGGGCATATATAGCAATAACAAATGAAGGTTTAAATGGGACTACACAATTAAACAAACTGTACCAATGTTACACTATTAAATTATTTTGACATGTGGGGATGATGTTGCCATTTTTCTCTAAGTCAAGAGGAGGATTAAAAGAGAACATTAATAACCCTGGGGAGGGCCTTGCTTTGTTACAAAATGAAACATAAGATTCACTCCCCTTTGCCACCCCAATTATTTCTGCACAGTCCCTTATTGTTATTTGTCAGTATTAAACTCAGCCTATAGACTATCTGTTGCTGCACAGCGCTATGAAACTGTAAATAACATACATGCATGTTAGTAGAAAACGATGTTGTCTTACAGTGCCAGTTCTTAATTCTTGTCCAGTATCTCAAATGCCACCGATATTTCTAACAGTATCAAGTGTTGAGAGGAAAGAGGGAGAAGGCTAGGAGATGTTGCTTGAGTGAGCAGCATCCGCTTCTCCCTTTAAAAGTCTTCCAGGATCCTTTTGAGAAGTTTGAGCCAATCAATAACCTGTCAGATAGAAAGCCTTTTCACTTTTTGGTCAGTCCACCCGCTGCTGCTCAACTCAACTCAATCGAGCTCTCTCCTTGTTTTCAGCCTTTCTCTCAAACTCGTTTTATTACCTTGACTCTATTGAGTGGACCTGCCAGCTCAAAGAAACATTGTCCCCTCTTACACTGCTCAGACTCTTAATAAAAAAAGGGTCACAGTGTCAGAGATGCTCAGCAAATTGGGTGGTGGGAAAACCACACATTACAGAGTATGAACTTACTCCTGTAAAACTAAACCTCCACTCTGCCTTTCTCTAGTGTGCCACTACCTACCAACATTTGCTGCACTGCTGGCTTTTGATTCTGTGGACTGAAGACATTTCATCACTTTAAAACTGATTGTCTGAGCTGTAAAAGGACTGACAGTGTTTACAGTCAATCAAAGCCGTAAAGGTCCCTTTTTCTAAAAATTTTAAATAACATCTGAAGTTGGCCATATGACCATTATGAGTAAAACAACATACCTGCATTATTTGTTTTATTTTCTATGTTCAACATTCATAATGGGAGGGAATGGCTCTTAAATGTGTTCAATGAGCTTTAAATAGACTAATGTTAAAATGTAAAAAAAACTACTGTGAACATTGTGCAGAAGCTGTCAGTTTTGACCAACTAGTGTGCTTAGAGCTTGAGGTGCAAATAGTAGGTAAAACCTCAAGCGTTGCTATTCACCCTTTTCACAGCACCCTGCTAATATCCTTTTAAGAAGGATTTGGCTTTTCAGAATGAGGAATTATGCAGTTATGCAATGGTTTAGAATGTTTTTCTAACTTCCAAGCTAAACTACTACATGCTCCATAAGTGTTAACAGCTAATAATGTGATCTAATAAAAGCCACACGTTGTTGTTGTTGTTTGCAAATGTATCTAGTCATGGGTGATGGACATGGTTGATCATTTTTGACAGCTGATTTTGATTTATTTAGTGTCAATTTATTTCTCAAGTCATCTTGCAATCTGAACCAGCAAGGTAAAAGCCCCAGAGAGGTTTACCCTCGGGACAGGAAACACCTCTCACCTCAGGTAATCATAAGTTGTCAATCATCCATCACTCGGAGCCTGTCAGTACATGCTCATGGAATCACATAATTTAGATGATTGATAGCCAGTTGGGTTAAAAATTGGTAGTCTTACAATCATTTTCTAACAAATACTATCCAAATGCCAAATACATGCATGCACACTCACAGATGAAAATAAAGTACTGTAGTAACCCGTGTATCCTGCTATCACACACCACTGTGTGCCATTAATTAATTAAGCCTGTGTATCCAGTCTTCTTTTCACTCGGTAAGGAGATGGAAGGATGTGAACAAATATAGTATTCAGGGAAGAATAAGCAGCCGACAAGGGTTTTGTCTGCAATCAGCAAACAGAAGAAAATGTTCTCCCAGGCAGACAGACGGTCAACAAAGGCGCTCTCCCTGAGCCCCACCCTCTCTTTATTTCATTAGAAGAACTCTACGACTAAAGGCACATCCCTCTCTTCACAAAACTCTCCTATAATCAAGCTCCCTTCTCTCTCTGGTTTTTCTTTCAAGTGTCTGTTCATTTCTCTTGTTAGTTATCTTTGTGAGTCCATGTTCACCCTGTATGACTTTTACTGTGCTCCCTCATCTAGTCCCTTACTCTTTTAAACTATCAGTCAGCTTCTGCATCTGATGAGAAAAAGTTTCACTGATAGATTATATGGCATATGACATGTCACTGCCTAATAACTATGCATAGCAGTAACCGCAAATGTAGTCCCTATAAAAAGACCTAATTAAGCTGCACAAACACCTATTTTGCAAATCAGACCAACAAGGACAGTTGTTATTTTACAGCATGGCTCACTTCAGTCCAATTAAATGTTATTTTATAAATAGAAATGCTATCATGTCTTCTTTGATCAACATGCTAAATGAAATAAATAAAATCTACCAATATGTCTTCACATATTTTGTGCATACAGTACATTAACATGTGTCTCTACACACACAGTAGACATTTCTGCTAAATTAAATGATCTCATCAATAGATAATGCTCTCCATCATCTGCTTAAGTAACAATATTGCACTGACTTTAAATTCAAGAACTTACAGTGTAGGCTACATAAGGACTACTCAGACTAGCCTGTATAACATTTTAGATAAGTTAGTTTGCAATGCCATATGTTATTAATAGGTCCATTTATATACAAGATATTCCTCTCTGGATATAAAAATATGCTGTAATGACTTACCTGAATAGCTTAGCTCAGCTCCACTTCCTCTAGTAATTGCTCATCATCCATTCGGCAATGCAAAGAAAGGTACCTTAAAAAGTGACAAGTAATCTTAAAAAAAAAGTTTAATTCCCTATCACTATTTTAAAATAAATGACTATGCAATAGGGATTTGTTGTTTTCAAGAATTTTATTGTTTACCACAATTTTACAGGTATTTAACTCACTGGATTGTCCAAAAACCATTTCTACAAATGGTTAAAATCGATTGATCCAGAAAATACTGTTTTACAATATACTGTATTTCAATATCACAATATTTATTGTTGCTATTTAGCGGAATTTCGGGAGCAGGAACACACCCTCATTACGTCAACCACGTCACTACGCCATTTCCGTATAAATACGGTAACCATCCCTCGTTCGCTCTCGATTACTGCGCCCCAACGCGCCCGTCCCTTTTCATTAGTTTTTTCCTGTTCTTTCTCCCCTTTTTTTCCCGCTATTCTCTCGGTAGGGTCCTGAAGGGGGTTCGTCGTACCCGAGTGCCACGGCGGACGTCCC